>OY744608.1:592247-629747 GCA_963556255.1 Allolobophora icterica | reverse complement strand
GCCATAAGGACTGCCCTTCACATCTGGCATAGACAGTTAGCTCCTACGAAACTTTAGCTGGAGTTAATCGACCCACAAAGTGACATGTTCTCAAAGAGTAGCTCAACATTATTTTATGACATTATGACATCATTTTCTTCACTCAGAAAGGAACAATTCTCAAATATGCAAACTTTTGCTTCAGAGATGTTTATGTTATTCGCATCTAGTTACATCTGTCAACAAAGATTTTCAACTATAAAGATAAACAAAGCCTCAGTTAACTGATCCAAACAGGCCTCAGTTAACTGATCCAAACTTGAACTAATACTGCGAATTGCAGCCAGGTCAATCACTCCGGATTATGGGAAACTTGTTAATTCATGCTCACAGTTGCATACATCTCACTAGTAACAGCGAAAGTGTATTTAATATATAATAAATAAGTAAACTTCTTTTCCTGTTATTCGTCATTAAAAGTTAAAAATTTGTTACCCGGCCCTCTGAATTTTTTTGGCGTTCAATGTGGCCCGCTGTGCAAAAAGTTTGCCCACCCCTGCGGTAGAGGCTTCGACTACGTTGCACGTAGATGTATACCTGAAAACAATGCACTCTTACCTGGTGTGTGATGATGGTGGTGGTGGTGGTGGTGGTGGTGGTGGTGGGGGTGGGGGTGGTGGTGGTGGTGGTGGTGGTGGTGGTGGTGGTGGTGGTGGTGGTGGTGGTGGTGGTGGTGGTGGTGGTGGTGGTGGTGGTGGTGGTGGTGGTGGTGGTGGTGGTGGTGGTGGTGGTGGTGGTGGTGGTGGTGGTGGTGGTGGTGGTGGTGGTGGTGGTGGTGGTGGTGGTGGTGGTGGTGGTGGTGGTGGTGGTGGTGATAATGATGATGATGATTTTTCTGCCCGAAGGCAGGTCCAGAACATACGCCACCTGGATTTGTGGCGCTTACCTGGTGTATAATGGTTAAACCATCTGGATTTGTGGCGCTTGCCTGGTGTAGAATCGTGAAACTATCTGGATTGTGGTGCTTACCTGGTGTAGAATGGTAAAACCATCTGGATTTGTGGCATTCGGTTGGCATTCGCCGGACTTCAACAACGAACGAACTTAAAAAAAACAGCATCAACCGATAACATTAACATAAGCAGAGAATATAAACATAAGCAGAGAACATTAACATAAACAGAGAACATTGACATAAACAGAGAACATTAAATCAAGAGAAGAACTGATAGAACGAAGAGAACTATTGTCTGATTGAGATGTGATGATTGAAATATCCACCGGAAGTGGGGCTGCGCGATGTTTGATTGAAATGCTGCTCCTTAAACTGATTGATTTTCTGTTTTGTTCCGATTCTAAACTACTCTAATCTAATCTATGGCGTGCTTTCCTCCAGGTATAAATTATTTAAGAAACCGAAAGGAACATTAGGATAGAAATTCTTCAGTGCAAGAGTTGTGGACTTGTGGAATGATTCGGATGATAGTCAGTGACGTAGCCAGACTTAAATTCAAGAGGCGGCAACTCTGGGAGACATCCAGGTGTAGTAGGGGTGCGGATGCATAACCCACGGAAAATTTTTGAAATCTAAAAAAGCAGGAGTAGGCAACCGCCTTCTCTTGCCTCAATGTGGCTACACCTATGATGATAGTACTGCATCAGTGGACACTAATCACACTATCACAGCTTTTAAGAGGAAGCTAAGCGAGATAGGCTATTACGCATTAGAGATTAACTTGCAGTGGTTCTAACACAGACTACTCGTCTTCTGAACCACTTAAAACCCTTGTTATGTTATGTTGTGCTTCCTTTCTTCCTCTTTCTATCCTTCCTTCTTTCCTTCAACCCTTCCCAGCTGTCTGTCTGTCAGTCTGTCTGTCTGTCTGTCTGTCTCTTTGCCTATCTGTCTGTCTGCCTGCCTGTCTGTCTGTCTGTCTGTCTGCCTGCCTGCCTTCGTCCTGCTCTTCCTACCTTCCTACCTTCGTCGATGTCGTTCCTACTGGCTGCCTCGAACAGCCTCGTTCTGCTGTCGAATCGGACTCCAGACTTCCTTCCGGTTTTCCTTCTGGTCGACTGTTGCGCAGGCGCCGTGACCTTCCATTGACCTTCGTTGCACTTGAGTTGTTCCGCTCTCCTCGTCTTCGCCAGCAACAATCTCTCTTGGATCGACAGTTTCGAAACATCAGCCATTTCCGCCACCAGTTGCTCGTGCTCGGCCATCCTCTCTAATCGTAATCCTAAACTTCAAATTTCTAAACTGCTACTCTAAAGCTAGAGCACCAGCTTATTCACGAGCGCTGCGTCTTGTCAGAGGGGTTGTCCAGAGATGTCCAGTGGAGATCCGAGAGACCAGAGAGACCAGAGAGACCAGAGAAAGAGGTCTATAGTGAGTGAGTGAGGATGTTGCTTCAGTTGCAACGCTCTTGTCCTTGCAAATGACGTTGTTTGACTGGTTGCTATGGACAACTGTTGTCCTTAACGTTGATGCTTCAGATGCAACGCTGTTGTCTCTACAGATAAAGCTGTTGTACCGACCGTTAATGTTGTCCACACTTGTCGCTTCAGCCGACCTGCTGTCTCTACAGCTGATTGTGTTGCACTGGGCGATACTGACCACTCAATGCTGTTGTTGTTGTTGTTGTTGTTGCTGTTGTTGTTTTTGTTGGCGATCAGAAGTATGCTGGACAATGCACAGCAGGTGGAAGATTCCTGCAGATGTGGGACTTCAAAGAGACGCAACACCTGGATTGAATCTCGTATTCAGGTGATCTTATCCAGCGGGCAATTCATGCAGGTAGGACAATGCTACAAGTCTTAAGTTAGGTCTATAAACTATGTTGACAAACAATTCCTTTTAGAAACTGCAAACGTTTCAATCCATCTATATAGACGACAAGTGGAAATCCTACAGGTCGTACGTTTCAAATGATCCAGCACTGAAGAGTGCAGATGTTATGTCGAGCTAAGCTAACGTATGGCTTATTATACGAAGCGATGCATTGTCTTCCTCAGCTTACGCGGCTGCAAAGGTAGTTGGACGCCGGATAGACTATGTTTGAATTGAAACTCTCTACTGTAGCACGCGCTATGAGCCAATTGATGTGAGCCTCGTGTTTGTCTTTGTGTGAGCCTGGCTGGCAGAAGACAGCCGGAGTTTTTATGAGGAGTAGTTACAATGACTGCATGGGGTGAGGAATGAGGAGAGTGGGGTGAAGGCAGGGACGTCGTATGATCAGATCGTGAGAATGAAATTGTGTCCTTTGTGTTCAGGGTATAGCGACTGCCTGTCTAAGTCGAGCGTTCTACCTGCAGCCTATGGGAAACCCAATGCTCCATTGAACAAACAAGACATCCGGCGCACGCAATGCATAATAGCTATCAAAGCAATGTCTATTAACAGCCAAACAACGACAAACCTCTTCAGCGAACGTCCAAATATGAAATGCTCTCAAAGCTTAGAAAATGAATTTTGTAAATTGGCTAATTTTTTCAACAGATTCGCTAAATGAATTTTGTATTTAAAAAAAATCAATTTGGTAATTCGTTTTCGTAGATGTGTAATTTGTAGATGTGTCTGTTCGTTTTCGCACCAACTTCTTTGATTTACGTTTAAGCATTTCTTTTTTTGTGTAAGTAAAAAAGATCTTTGTCACCAGTTCGACCGAAGCCCAGAAACTGGACCGTGACCTCAACCATTCCATCATTCAATGTTGACTCTACGGAAGTAGATTGGGCGTTGCTGTTTCCGATTAAGGGCAAAATGTAAACATGGCTAAGAGTTTTCGGTCGTATTGTATCCTAATTAATTGTATTGTATCATAATTGTATTGTATTCTAATTAACTGCACTGCATACTAATTAATTGTAATCGCAAAATATGCGCGGCGCCTCTTCGAGAGAAACGCCTCAGATGGACGCTCCAGACCCGATAGAACAAAGCCACGGTCAGAAGGAATTGTTTCCAAAAGCTTATTGTGTTGTAGTTTATTGTATTGTTGTTGCATTGTATTGTTTTTGCATTGTATTGTTGTTGCATTGTATTTGTTGCATTGTAATGCACTTAATTCTATTCTAATGTCTTGTGTTGCATTGTTTAGCACAATTTTGCTTTGCATTGGATTGTTAGTCTTAGTAGTGTTCTTGTTGTAGAAGTGCTGTACAATTACATAAGTATGGTTACTATTGAGAACTGCACTCAACCGTTTTCACCGTTTCTCGTTGGCTGTCCATAGCCACCGACGCCACCTGGCGACCTGAAGAATTCCAACGACAACAACAACCGAAGCTATTAAGCCGAAGGGATCTGCGTTCGTTATGACCGACCGACTCAGTTGGACCCAGAGTCAGCCTTTCAGAGTCACATACAACCTACGGGCACTTAATGGTACTGATTGTACATTTGCAGTACCCCTGCGTACACGTATTGAACAACGCCAGGGCATGAAGCAGCTCCTCCTCCTCCTCCTCCTCCTCCTCCTCCTCGCTATGTTAGGGTACATAGGCCTATACATAAGTGACCGACGCCTCGGAGAAGAATGGCTGTCGACTGACTGGCGGCGGGAGATACATGCTGTGAAACGAGAAGCATTCTCACGCTGATAAACCACCTGTAGCAGACACCCGTCAAAGGCATTTCGCTTTAAACGTATCACTTCCGTTCTCATTTTATATATATATATATATATATATATATATATATATATATATTATATACACATACATACATACAGACATGTAAATAATGTGTGTGAGAGACACACACACAGAAAGACAGAGAGAGAGACAGACAGACAGACAGACAGATACTGTAGAGACAAAGAGAGACAGACAGACATAGAGGGAAGGAGAGAGAAGCAGACAGAGACAATGACAGAGACAGAGCGAAGGACAGAGGGATAGAGAGAAACAGAGAGAAAGAGAGACAGACTGCTACCTATAGAAAAGGGTCATCTGACATGTGCACCATATACGGTTCTCACGAATCACTCTTTTCGTCGCTGTAGGGATCTTGGGATGACGATTTACGGGATCAGGCAGAATGTGGTGGCATTATCCCTAAGGGACCGTAACTTAATATGTATCACTGCACTGCAACCATAGGCGTAGACTCTTGGGGGTTAGCCGGGGCACGTGCCCCCCAATAATTGAGGAGCCGGGGCAAAGCCTCCCAAAAATCGAGAGGAGAATTTCTTCAAAACTTAAAATATTATGTTTCAATATAGACAAATTTCTTCAGAAACAGAAAAACAGAGACACAGAACTGAAATACTATCAGAAATTCATAATGAAAACAAAGATTTATTGTTATCTCCAATTTCTTCAATATGAATCAAATTTACATGTAAACAAAACACCCATTTCATACGCATTAACGTAACACCGGAAGCCTCTGCTGACTGTCCAGACCAGAGGTGAAAAAATTTTTTTTTCGGATTTTGGTTTTAAACAAAAATAAGGAAAAGAAAACCTTAAAATTTGTTTTTTATTGTTTGTTTAAAAAAATGAATTTCTTATTTTTTTAGAAGTTATCTTAATAACATTGATTTAATGATTTTTTTATTTTCAGAAATCGCAACTGAATTAAATTGAGTTGGAGCTCTTGTTCATGCCATTTTCATGATTTTTATGATCAGAAAATCTTAAAAACAACAAAAACTATAAAAACAAAAAAAAACGAATAAAACAACAACAAAAAACAAATTTTCATCTTGAAAAAACTTGTTTTTTTGCCCCTCTGGTCCAGAACCCTTGCCCCCCCCCAATATTTTGAACAAGTTTACGCCAGTGACTGCAACTGTTCTTAACGCATCGGATAGAGACAGATCCATCACTTTAATGACGAGCTACGTTGGTTTCCCAGTCACTTTCAGTACACGCTCGTCTTTCTAGAATTAACTGCAACATACGGACAAATGGTATTTTATGTAAACTTTGGCGTAAAAGGCCAGAAATTTGTACCCTAACGTCTTCAAAGTATCAGCTGCTGGAAAATGTTAATAAGTAGCCTACATTCCCGAAAGCAAATGTGTGTGAGTCACAGTGAGTGTGTACAACGCCGTATACACGTATTATGATATATATATATATATATATATATATATATATATATATAATGTATTATGACCTTGTTGTCATACATGCACAATTGTTGTAAACTATATCTGTGACATAGTATAAATACAGTTCGGCAGGTGTTGAGCTTCAAACATCTGCTATTAGTCTATACATGTAGGTGAGAAAAAACTTGGAACTTCAGTTGTTATATGATTATTATATGAATTCCTACGAATTCAATCGCATTTAGAGAGAACGCCCAGATATCAGCCTCTACAGCAAAGAGCCTTTATAGAGATCTAGTGCTGAAATATATGACGACAGAAGAAACCTGTCTCTGTTTGTCTGTCTGTCTGTCTGTCTGTCTGTATGTCTGTCTGTCTGTCTGTGTGTCTGTCTGTCTGTCTGTCTGTCTGTCTAAACGAGACATCTTTTTACAACCCCTCTACCTTGACGCAACGCTCGTGGATAAGTTGGTACCCTGTAGCTTTCACGTGGCGTGATTAGAAAATTGCTGTTACGATCATGATGGCCGAATTGTAACGATCGAGACATTTTGCGCTGACCCAGTTTTAGGCTATATAGGCCTATACTAAACTAAATTGTGAACTGATGTTATCGAATAGGAAAAACAATAACTTTGTTGTCTGTAGGGGTGTAATTGTTTTTCTGAAAAATAATGACATTTAAGACAATGTTGGAATCTTCGTCTACAGTTAAAAACCGACAAAACATCTATTGTATGAAACAATGTGGGTACTGTTTTAAATGTCTGGACCAAATCACACACGCGCACGCAGTGTCTCGATAGTCAGATTATATGACTTCATACACACACTTTAACATTAGAAAGACAGGCCAAATACACATTGTTTTCACATTTAATATTTCAAAACAGATTTGTCAGAAGTGGGATTTGAACCCACGCCCGGAGAACCGGACTGCGACCTGAACGCAGCGCCTTAGACCGCTCGGCCATCCTGACTCACGCTGTACTAAGACAATGTTCTCCATATAATTCAAAAGCTACCATCATATATTGGGATGTGTCTATTTAAAGGTGGACTTTGCCCAGAACGAGGTCTGAGTTTTGAAGTCATCGCTAGGCTGAAAGGCAATTTCTAGGATTGAAGATCCGATCCCAATATAAATCGACAATTCTTTTAAAACCTTAGCCATTGATTTACCATTACGATTAGACAACCATTGCTACAAACAACCATCAGTCAGGATGGCCGAGCGGTCTAAGGCGCTGCGTTCAGGTCACAGTCCGGTTCTCCGGTCGTCGGTTCAAATCCCACTTCTGACAAATCTGTTTTTTACTTATTCAAAAAGTTCTTTAAGCATAGGTCAGGAAATGAGATAACAGAAGATTGGTTGAATTCAACCCAAGACAGAAGATAAGTCTGAGAGACCCAGTGTGTAATCGACTGACAGACTGGAAGATGAAGGTTCTCGTTTGGCGCTATATAAAAAGAAAGAATGACTGAATGAATGAGTGATGAGTCTGTCATGTCGTGCAAAACATGTCCCTCTAGTTAAGCATTACTGAAACATCTTCAATGTCCAATTATATCAAGTGACCATAACATATGAGCGTGTTACGGTCAGGCAGGGCCTGTGGCGCAATGGATAACGCGTCTGACTACGGATCAGAAGATTCCAGGTTCGACTCCTGGCAGGCTCGTAACTTTTGATCCTTAACGATTAAGACTGTCCTAAATGCTGATTCTGCACCACCATCATCACCGATTACCACCATGCTGTCTCCTCGGCTTGAGCTCCCTGATTCTGACCTGGCAACGGAAGGGATCAAACAACCTGGCTATTGTGGATTGTACTTGATCTAGCGTCGATTGTAAGCTGGTCTCCCTGTCGCGGGTTTTGTGTGGCACTGATAAATTTCGAAGATTTACATTACATTACTTCGGTTTGCCAAAGCGTAGCGTTTTTCATTACCCAAATTACCCAAAATTCCATCCGTAATTAATCACAGCATCATTTCCGCCTAATTTACAACATTGATATTGACATTAGTTCGTTTAACGACGACTTCATATCACAGGATTCAGCATCACTGAAAATACTGTTACAATGCCTTATTCTGACGCCACTAGTCTTGACTACTGCAACTCTATACTCTCTGGTCTTCCTGAATGCATATACTGCTTCCTCTAACCAGAGTTCTGCATCAGGCTGCAAGACTTTGTCTTGGACTCTCGTCCCGAGACCATATCACACTGCTCTTCGTTCTTTACGCTGGCTTCCTGTTTGTGAGCGTATCCTCTTCAAGCTGGCACAGCACATGCACAGAGAACGCGCAGATCATCTGCCATCCTACTTATCGTCCATGGTCACTCTGTTAATTAAAGGTCTTCGATTAGCATCTGCTGGAAAGTATGTTGTTCCTGGTACACGTCTTGTCTTTTGCCGGCGTTCATTCACAGTTTCTGGTCCATCCATCTCGAACTCTTTACATGAAGCTCCATAGGCGTAGCCAATATGAGGCAAGAGGAGGCAGTTGCCTCCTCTTGCTTTTATATATACTGGAACTTCGATTGACCAATGTCATGGATTTTGCCAATGGTCTGTGCAGCTTGATTGTTAACAACAAAATGATCGAAATTTAAAAGCTTCCAGAAGTTCCAGCGCAAAGCCATCGCTCCATCGCCCGTACTCTATACGAGATATTTCTGGAAACAGTGGGTGTTTGCGATCCAGTATTATTCCCCAATATTTACACGATACTGCAGCTGCTGCTATCTCTGCCGGTCGGTTCCTGCTGCTGTGAAAGATCCTTCAAGTGCGCTGAGAAGGCTCAAGATTTTTCTAAGAGCAACAACATCCGAAGAACGACTGAACGGATTGGCACTTACCTACAACACAGAGACATTGATGTAGATTTCGACAGAGTGCTACAGATGCTTCAGAAGTGCAGTGGATCTGGGCATAGAAGAATTCATTTGGTTTTTTCATCAACCGAAAACTGTTGAACACGATAATAGTACAGCAGTTGAACAATGCACATAGGCCTAAGTAGTAACAGGCTAAAAATAACATCTCTGCAGTTTAATAGTCAATAGATAAAACTTGTCAAAAATTGGCAAAGGTTGCAATGAAAGACACAATGAACTGGTAATTTATGTGAATTTCTCACAATTCCCTGCTCATAAAATCCATACGTGCACATATTGATGTTCTGTACGCTTGAAAACCGTTGGCGGCTGCATGGGGCTTATACCAGGCAGGTTGAAAAGTAGGCCTAACTGACACAGGCGTGAATGATGACACATGGATTTAGACAGAAGTTACACGGCTTCAAACTACACTAAAATGTACGTACGAGCGTTTGAGATTTCAAAATTTTCCAATGGTTATACCCAGAACCCCCAAGTACCCCCTTCCCAAATCCCACTACACCTGGATGTTTCCTGAAGTTGCCGACTCTTGAATTTAAGTCTGCCTACGCCACTGTGTACGTCCTCGTGTTCGCAACTCTCTTGGCGAGACTGTCCTTCGCTCTAAACTGAAAATCTACCTCTTTCAGTCTACCTATGACTCTTAATGGTCGCTTGGCTCCAATGTGCACTTCTGAACTTTGTAAGGAGGGCGTTATCAAATTAGAGTTCTGTTGTATTGTAGGGTACAGGCGATGGGCGACAAATTGGAGCAACTGATGCATTTGTTGATAAAAAAAGTTTGTTTCCGCCCAGGCTCGAACTGGGGACCTTTCGCGTGTTAGGCGAACGTGATAACCACTACACTACGGAAACATCAACAAATGATGTACGGTGTGTACTGTATTTTACTTTTGCGCGCACGACTCCAGTTGTTCCAGTTCTTCATCGTAATCGTAATAAACTCAAAACCTTTAAAGCGTTACTTTTAGCTAAACGCAGGGCACCAACTTCCTCGCGAGCGCTTCGTCGTGTCCAAGGATTTGTCAAGGCGCAGAGGAGCTGGATGCTGCATTTTTGACGCTGATAAACATCAGGTTTAAATTTAATCCATCTGAAACCAGTTCTAACATCTTAAGACATACAATATATCTGCCATACGTTAGAAAAGGTAGATCCGAAGGAACAAAGTCCCACTTCATGGAGCCGCCTATGACATTATTCAAATGTACAATGACGAATGATCAACTTAAGATATTCTAACTAAAGCGTAACACTTGAGACATTTATCAGCAAAAGCAAAACACAATAAGAACTTTTAATCAAAACAAACTCCACATTTCGAAAGGGCCACTCAGAAGCTGAGCGCAGGGCACCAGCTTATTCACGAGCGCTGCGTCGAGTCTGAGGGGGTTGTCAAAAGGGTAGTCAAAAGGAGGTCAGAGTCCGGTTGCCACAGGGTCAGAGAAGGTATAGTACAGATGCTATAGACTCAGTGATGTAACCTACCTAACTTAGCTACTGGAGATTGTGTTTAAATAGAAATACACATGTTTTTAAATGAGTGCAAACTAAGCAGTAGTCGCATGTGAGTAGGCAAGCTGTTCCATAAGGAAGGACCAGCACATTTAACAGAAAATAGTCTGGCATTTGTGCGGGCGAATTCTTGATGGTACTTATTTTCTGATCTAGTGAGATAGTAGGTGTGGCGTTAAAGATAAGTTGGAAAATAATCGTTAAAGGAGGACAGAAGTTGATGGTGCTCGTTCCGATATATAAATTCATAAATTTGTAATTTTTTAATGCAATCAATTTTGAAAATATTGAGATCAATGAAACATCGTTCAGTACTAGAAAGGAAGATAATCCTGCAATAACACGTACTGCGCGTTTCTGCAGTAGAGTTAATCTCTTTAGCCAGGATGGATAACTTGATGGTCATGCCATGATGCAATATGACATATAGGCCTACGGAAAACTCGGGAGCTATATAAGCTAAGGCCTACATGGTGGGATAAACATAACTAATGCGTGATATCACTCCAATTTTTTTGACAAATTTAGTAACTACATGTTTGAGATGCTCCTTCCAGACTAAATACTTATCAGTATAGACAATTAGACATTAGACACCAAGAAATTTAGTGGATTCGGTTTGTAAAATTAATTTATTTTGTCTATGCAATGTATTCTGCTACGTGGAAAGCATTTTCTGTGGGAACGAAATAAGACGTGAATTCAATTCCTATTCGATGCAGTGACATAAAATTGCTCAGTTAGCGAAATTGTTCTGATATCTGTCTGTGCATTCTGGTCCTCCGTACGACTGTCCACCCGTAGGTTTGATTTGACCTCTGCAGGATGGTCCACAACATTTCATTGTCTCGAGACTCTGGAGCCCGGAAAGTTTTTGGAGCATCGGGTAAATTGAATATCAGCCTATATTACAAAACAGTCTTTCCTAAAAGATATTTTCATGGCGTCGACTTTCATAGGGCCTAACTGATGAAATTTATAAAACTTTTGTTTCCGCCCAGGCTCGAACTGAGGACCTTTCGCGTGTAAAGCGCGACAGAAGTCGCGTGTAAAGCGCGACACTACGCCACGGAAACCCTGTGTGTGGGATCTCGCATCGTATTCTGATGTTGGCTATTTCAGAGATTTAAATCTCGGGCTAGCATGCATGGCTCGTGCATGGAAACCTTAAACGCGTGACATTCAAATTCAAATGAGAAGGATCGAGGGCTACGGTCGCTATAAAACGTGTAGGCCTACATTAATCCGATAACGGTTTTAAAATTGTCTATAGTTAGGCCTATAGGACCTATTTGGATCATCTGGAATCTGCGGAAATGTCTTTCCACCTAGCGAAGTCTTGTCGAGTAACGGGAAATTGAAATTCTAGGTCCAAAACTCACTTTAAACAAATCCACCTTTAACTATTATCTGAATTACAAGAATAACTCGGTCACTGCCCGTATACTCTGGTAGTGCAGTCCGAAGCCTGGATAAAGAAGGAGGGCGAATATTTTCTTACCGTAGCGCATGGTCAGGATGGCCGAGCGGTCTAAGGCGCTGCGTTCAGGTCGCAGTCCGGTTCTCCGGGCGTGGGTTCAAATCCCACTTCTGACAAATCTGTTTTGTAACATGAAACTCTCAAATTATGCTTCCTATGCATTCAATGTCTCTATCGCCTTGTGTTGAACATAAAAAAAAAAAAATGACGAATGCTGCAACAGCCAAAATGACAAGACCACATGGACAGTCTCGCGATAAAAGATTCTTTCAAATGTAGGTAGAGTTGTCCACCATCAACAAGTAGGCCTACGAGCTTAACATTTCCCCTTAAAGACTGTGATTTTTGCAAATCGAATTGTAAATCTTTTCTCTGATCACCAGCTGATTAGTGCAAACACTCAATTTAGCTTCTGCTTCAGTGTCGTCTAAAGGCCCCATCACCTGTCGCTGCTATAACGCGACGCAGGGTCAGATCAGCGAAAAACTTGATGTCAGCTACCGTCCAAGAAAGTTGAAGAAATTAACGACAATTTAAAAGAGTGAGTTTAAAAATGAAACTCTTTCGGTTGCTTGGACGAAGAGAAGGAGGTGGATGGACAGTTGGCGCAAGAACATCGTTAGATCCGGATTTAGGCATAAGCTAAAAAATGCTACAGCTCAGGGCCTCACAATCCGCAGGGGCCTAAAAAATTCAGAATTTTTGGAAGGTTTTCTAAAAATGTTTATGTGTACTGTATATATATATATATATATGTATATATAGGCCTATAACATATATATGCCTCTATACATATATTATATATGGAACCTTTTTAAACGGCTTGTGTAGCAAATTCCATCTCATCTGAGTAGTATGCATTCATTTGAAAATAGTTTTAATTTTTCGCTTTAAATGTCTTGCTATTAAATAATGTAAGGGTATAATTATGTTTTCAAGTTTTGTGAGACCTTTGGTAATTTTTTAACAAGGGGCCTCCAAGCTTTATATAGCTTAGGGCCTCACCAAGTCTAAAGCTGGCACTGGGTGGACTGGCAGCCTGTCATCAGCCATTATCATGTGCTGCGCAGTTGTTAGAAATTATGCTCGTGCACCGCTTGACGTTAACGCGTTTTCTCTGATAACGATGCAGTGAGGCGCAGATAAAAATGACTCTACGGACTCGGCTACACTAGGCCTACCATAGCAATGCAACAAAGATTGTGGATTGATGCCTGTATATAGGCCTAAGCTAAGTTACACTTGGAAACATTTGTATTGTATTGTATTGTATTGTATTGTATTGTATTGTATTGTATTGTATTGTATTGTATTGTATTGTATTGTATTGTATTGTATTGTATTGTATTGTATTGTATTGTATTGTATTGTATTGTATTGTATTGTATTGTATTGTATTGTATTGTATTGTATTGTATTGTATTGTATTGTATTGTATTGTATTGTATTGTATTGTATTGTATTGTATTGTATTGTATTGTATTGTATATGGGCATTTATAGAGCGACTCTCGCGGCATAGAATGAACAATTGAGGTGAAGGTCGAGGATGAGACAGACCGCCGAATAGCCCGGAGATGCCTTAAGTGGAAGTAAGAGGGGGAGGGGGTGAGAATTTGGGAATTGGGGAGCAGCGAATGACAGAAGCCTATGAACTGGCTTCCTTTATGTTTTCCATCCATTATTATTATTACAATGTTTAACGACATCTCATGGCTACATAGGCCGTTGACGCCTTTAAAGTTTTTGATATATTTTAGTTCATTTTCATATAACTATTGCAAAATCAGGTGAAGTAATGGATCCAATACATTGATTTACACATACCAATTTAGCAGTATTATCTAAGGATCAACAATCTGCATTTAGAGTTGTTTTGCTTGAATAAAATAAAAGACTCATGTTTTCATTAAAATAGCGAGTAGTCCGACTTGACATTTTTTAGTAAGGAATAGAAGTCTGGGTATGATTGTGAGCTTTTGGGTCTTGGTCTCGGTCTTGGTATTGCGGTTCAAAGTCTTGGCCTTGGTCTTGAGGTTTAAAGTCTTGGTCTTGAGTTTCAAAGTCTTGGTCTTGGTCTTGAGGTTTAAGGTCTTGAGTCTCTTGACAATAGGACTGATAAGATAGCCAAAGACGGCATGAGATATTGTGTTAAGCGAAGGTTCGGATGGTTTGGTCATGTGGAGAGAATTCCACGCAATGCACTACATGCAAGATTCAAAGGAAAGAGAAACAAAAGCAGAAGAAGAAGACTTCCTTGGATAGATAATATAAATGAGGACATTGATTTATTCGTATCCGTCGCTGCCAAATGACTGGCGTCAGAAACTGATGCTGATGCTGATGATAATGATTAGCAAATAGCAACAGATGAGTGTTTGAGTGTTTGGTTAGCCATCATTTTCTTCTTACTGTTTTCTTAGTCGTTCTGTTTCTTTCAGCCAATTTCGTTTTGCGCTGAGTGACTTCTCTCGATCTTGCGCTGACCAGCGACGGTTGCTAAACAACAGGAGATCTATCTGAATCATTTGCGAAGGCTGGATGTTGATGGACGTTGATGTTGATGGGTTTCTTTCCAGCGAATCCAATGCGTGATTCTCTCTTTCCTCCATCGTCTGACCTTTCGCTCTTCCTTCCTTCAGATCCACCAACATCGTCTCAGATTTCCAATCGTCTGTCTGGCATCCGAAGATAATCTTTCTCCTGGTTCCGTGGAAATCTTATGTTGACGGCAGCTATTATTTATCTCTGAACTCTGTGTAGACCCGTTTCGCCGAATGTCCTTAGCGAGCACCTGTCCTGCTTTCGGCTAATGAGCCTCCAGGTGTTGCACGCGCTGCTGATAACGGTGTAAGCTATCATGAGATTCAGTTTGTCAATATGATCAGTATACCCTCAATATTATGCATTTCAATTCTCTAGTGCTCCATCCTTTTAAGCTTCCCCTGGAGAAATTCTCCTTCTTTTCTCTGTATGAATCCCTAGAGTCTCATTCTTCCTTGTTTTGCATTCTGTTTTCTTCTAAATAACTCTCTAGATTCCCATAGCCCTTCTGTCTGTTTTTAACAAGTCCCAGGAATATATATATATATATATATTATTTTATTTATTTATTTTATTACCAACATTTTTAACGCGCGCGAAGTCACACAGAAATGTTCTTCATTCAACCTTTATTTCCCAGATTCCATTTCTTCTTTAAAACCCAACTTATTGCTTCTGATGAATTATACCTTATAAGCTTAGACCTTCAGTCTTTCCTCCACCTCCCTTGGAGATGGTAACAGAACTCTGGATATGGAAAAAATCCAGATGGTGTTCCACGAGCGACGAGAGGTGAAAGAGAGACATGAGAATGAGAATGAGAAAACCTTTATTGTCAGAATGCTGTATACTTACTAACCAACTGGACCTATGCTACATAGTGATATATATATACATATTATGGTTAATGCTATGTATATATATATATACCGATGTATGCTTGTTTATTAACTTTAGAACATCTATTTAACAGACGTTGTTCACCAGAGTGCTGTTTGGCAGCTGGTTTAATACAGAATATACTTACTTACTAACTTACTTACTTAAGTAGATGACAAGTGAGCGTTTTGACGCAGGCTGTACAGAAGCGATTTGATATATTAGACTGTCTCTACAGAAAAGGGTCCACAGAGGGCCCACAGGATCCACGGACCCTTATCAAAGATCAGTTTCCAAGCAGTGCCTATGGCTATCATGGCTAGAAGTCTTTTGAATCGCGATGACAAGTGAGTGGGCTAACGCAGTGCGCTATAGAAGTCCTAGAATACAAAAGACCCTCTCTACGGAAGCCTTTAACGCAGGCCCAATAGAAGCCTGTTGATATAAAAAGACTGGCTCTGAAGAAGCCTGACGCTATGGAAGTTCAGGGCTTTTATCACAATTGGCTATCAAAAAGGAGTGGAAGATTTTGAACGCAGGCTCAATAGAAGGAAGCCTGGGCAGGCAACTGTTTTCTCGCGAACAATCGAAAACCCCAATCCTTTAATCAACCAGTCAATCGAAATTTATATAAATACAAATAAAGTATTTTTCAATTTAAATAAATGAATACGTTGTGGTATACATAAATCATAATGTTAGGACAAAACTTTTGCATTTGGCTCGGTATAGGTAAAACATCCCTCTGCTGTCGCAGGTGCATTGGGGAGTACTGTTTCAAACATTTGGCACGACTGCGAAACGGTTGTGGGACGAGACCTTGTGCCAAATGTGGAAGGGGTATAAAAACACACGTGGGTGAGTGTATGAAATGTGGTTATTTCGCTAAATATTTGAGAGCTCGACGAGGTGGGTTAGTTCGCGAATTTAATAAAGAATGGAAGCGACTATCAAATATATCAGTAGAATAAAAAAAATTATCATTTGAACAAACGATATAGTTATTGTATTGAGATAATACAGATGAGCAAGCGTCAATCGAATATCAGTAAACAAAATTTCATTTTGAACAAATGATATAATTATTATATTAAAGAAAAGTTTGCCACAGTAATATAAACTAATTTATAACTATGGCATTGTCCACGAATGAAAAAATTGAACAATTGTTGGGTGAGTTTACTGGTCCCCCAGCTCTTCGAGCTGTTCTACAGAATATCTTAGACGAACCTATCCCAGATGCAGTCAAAAGGCGCTTACTACAGCCACTGCTTCCAAGGCCAATTCCGCCAGTGCGCAAGCATAGAGGGGCAAAACGTAAGGCCCTTCTGGCACAATTCGACCCACTCCTAATTAAGAAGGATAGAGGTGGACCACCACCCTTTCTAGTACACAAAGAGCTCGCCAATCAGCTTCTGAGAGACTTTCGTGCAGAATTACCTCTTAACCACAGGCTGGAAGGAGATGCGTTGGCTTTCTTGAGTGCAATGGAGCACAACATTGAGTCGCAGCTAAACGAAGAGCTCTTAAAAAATGGCGGATTCAAATACTCTCAAGTGCTGACTGTTGATTTAGAAAAGTTGGCACCGACCCTTGACAATGTGTATGATGGCAACGCAGCTCCTGGTACTATTACCAACACGGCTTACTTTCGAAGCAAAGCAGTACCAGTTACCAATGCGGGTAAAATCCAAGGGACTATACGGAAGGCCAAGGCCGAAATACTAAAACTCCTCGAGGATTACACCAATGAGGGGTCGGGGTGGAGGGTGAGGCGGGTCGTGGCGCTAGACCTCAGTTTTGCAAGATATAAGCCTTTCCGAGGCAAGAGCTATTTCCCAACACCGAAGTATATCCCCTATCATTCAGTCGTTAATGTGAAGAATGAAGACAACCGTTGCTTCGAGTGGGCAATATTATCGGCAATGTACCCAGCAGAACACGACCCTCAACGCCCAACTAAGTATCGTGCCCACCTCCACGAGCTAAACTTTGACGATATAGAATTTCCAGTGAAGGTTACAGATATCGGTAAGTTCGAGCGTCAGAACCCTATGGTGTCCGTATCGGTCTTCGGATGGAACGAAGGGTTATATCCAATCTGTGTATCAAAGCAGACCAATAGAGACTACAATATCGATCTTCTACTGTTGGCCAGTGGCGTAAATGAAAATTTGCATTTACAGAATCACCACTACGTCTGGATTAAAGACCTTGGCCGAATTCTTCGTCAAAATAGTAAACACAACAACAGGAAACATCCATGTCGTCGCTGCCTACACATATTCTGTAGACAAGACTTGCTGGATGCTCATATCAAGGATTGTCAGGGCATCAGTAAGAAGCCTCAGCGGATTGAGATGCCTAAGGAGGATGAAAACACCCTCAAATTTCAGAGCCACCGTAAACAGATGCAAACCCCATATATCATATACGCAGACTTTGAGGCGTTGAACGTGCCAGTCCTAAATGCGGCCATGAATCCCAACGAGAGCAACACCAGACAGATAGCTGAGCAGAAACCGTGTAGCTTCTGTTATATAGTGGTCCGATACGATGGCCGCACGAAGAAACCAGTTTTATACCGCGGAGAAAACGCCGTGGAGGAGTTCCTACAACAACTACAAGGCGAGCTAGCCTCTATCAAACAAAGGCTGGCCACCCCAGCTAAGATGGTTATGTCAGCGGCCGATCGTCAATCATTCCGCGAGGCTATCGAATGTCACATCTGCGGAGATGCGCTCGAAGCGGACAGAGTTCGTGACCACTGCCACATTACCGGTAAGTACCGAGGTGCCGCTCACAGCGAGTGTAACTTAAAACTTAGAATATATCCCGATAAGTGCAAGGTACCGGTGGTCTTCCACAATCTGCGAGGTTACGACAGTCATCTCATCATGCAAGCGATCGGAAGTTGTGAGGCCGCACAGGATGAGGAAACTGAAATTAACTGCATCCCAAACAATATGGAGAAATACATGACATTCAACATAGGACAACTACAGTTCATCGACAGCCTCCAGTTTCTAAACAGCTCATTGGATAAATTATCAGGAAACCTGTCGCTTGAGGATCTGAAAGTCACAACTGCGTATATAAACGAAAATTTCGCTCATAACGAAAGGTTAAAATTAGATCTGTTGAGGCGAAAGGGCGTTTATTGTTACGAATACATCCACGATTACCACCGCTTCGAAGAAGACCGACTTCCACCCAAAGAAGCGTTCTACAGCAGGCTCTCACGAGAGAACATTTCTGATGAGGATTATCAACACGCCCAACGAGTATGGAATGAATTCGACTGTAAAACGCTGGGCGACTATCACGACCTGTATCTCCGCACGGATGTACTTCTACTCGCAGATGTCTTCGAGACCTTCAGAAACACATCGATGAAACACTACAGTTTAGATCCGGCAAATTACTTCAGCCTGCCAGGAATGGCCTGGGACGCTTTGTTGAAAAAGACAAAAATCGAGCTCGAACTTTTAACCGATATAGACATGCATTTGTTTGTAGAGAAAGGCCTCAGAGGCGGAATTTCGATGGTATCTAAGCGCTTCGCAAAAGCCAACAACCCGCAATGCCCAGATCATGATACCACGAAGCCAGAAAACTGGATCATGTACCTCGACGCTAATAACCTCTACGGTTGGGCGATGCAACAGCCATTGCCAGTTGGAGGGTTTAGCTGGGTAAGTCCAACTCTCGACGAAGTGTTGGAAACTGCGGACGACGCGCCTGAAGGCTTCCTTCTCGAAGTCGATCTTGAGTATCCGGAGCACCTCCACGATGCTCACAACGACTATCCCCTAGCACCGGAGACCCTGACTGTCCAAGAGGAGTGGTTGAGTGACTATCAGAATGTGCTTATGAACGAGTTGGGAAGCAAGTTCACAAAGCATGTGAAGTTAGTACCAAGCCTACGACCTAAGGAGCAGTATGTGGTCCATTATAGAAATCTCAAACTCTACCACTCGTTAGGCCTACGAGTTGCTAAAATCCATCGTGCCATTAAATTCAGGCAGGAGGCATGGATGGCTCCATACATTGAGATGAATACGAAATTGAGAGCGAAGGCAACGTCGGAATTTGAGAAGGATTTCTTCAAACTGGCTAATAATGCGGTCTTTGGAAAGACCATGGAAAATCTTAGAAAAAGAATTAGGGTCAACCTGGTACCATCCTCAAAAGTTGATAAACTTCGTAAACTAATTGCCGACCCGGCCTACATATCACACAAAATCTTCAACGACCAACTCGCCGCGATTCACAGTTTGAAGAACAAGCTCAAGTTAAACAGACCTGTATATGTCGGCCAGGCTGTCCTCGACCTCAGCAAGCATCTGATGTACGACTTCTGGTACAACGATGTGAAAAACGAGTACGGCAACAATGCTCAACTCTTATACACAGACACTGACAGCCTGTTATTTCAGGTGGAAACTCCGAACGCCTATGCCGATATGTGGAACAAAAAACACCTATACGACTTTAGTGAGTTTCCTAGAGACAACCCGTACTACGACGTCGAGAACAAGAAAGTCGTGGGCAAGTTCAAGGATGAATGTAACGGAGTGGCCATCGCCGAATTCGTAGGATTGCGTCCGAAGATGTACTCGATCTTAAAATCGGGCGGTTCAGAGATCAGGAAAGCAAAAGGCGTTCAGAGAGCGGTTGTGAAGAAGGATCTGCACCACGAGCTATACAAGGAATGCCTGTTCGAACGAGAAGAGATGCGGCACACACAAGTCGTGATTCGAAGCCACGACCACCAGATCGGAGTGTACGAGCAGAATAAGATCAGCCTCTCTCCATTAGACACAAAGAAGTGGATATCTCCGGACGGGATAACAACGCTGGCATACGGGCACTACAAAATCAACGACGGTTGAGTATTCTATCGGGGGGTAACTCAGTGCCCATAGGCACCAGAATCAGCTCCTCTCGTACAAACCCGCGGCCAGGCCCATCAACTAGATGGTATAAAGCCGGTTGGCCAGCCCGCCGAACAACATCCAAAATAGCGTGGATGGTGAGCGACCAGTTAGGGTCGGTGGCTCGTTTGCTACCACCCTCGAGCTCGCCGGGAGCGTACAAATATCGAACGAGAACGTCGTGTCCAAGAATAGGCTCATCCAAGCCCCACAAACGCGAATGAATTTCATTTGCGTTTTTAGTTTGTGAATGAGAGGGCTTCTGTGTCACTTTAGCAGCTTTCATCGCTTCAACCGGCTTCATGTCGAGCAAGCGCGTCGGCTCATCGTTTAGTGTAGCTACAACTTCGGGCAATCGTCGAACCCATTCCACTGACCGTTCTGATGACCCCCTTGCATCCAGGAGCAATTCCTGAGCGTATTGAGCACCGAAGAGTCGCTCAGCTAGAGTACGGTTAAAGCGTTCAACGATGCCCTGTTGGCGATGATTTGCGGCCTGTCCGCGTCTTACAAGAACGTCGTGCTTCGTCAGCAACGGTGTAAAATCACCCATAAATTCGCGTCCAGGATCGACCTGAAAGAGTCGAGGCCAAGTCAATGGGCCCCTCTTATAGATCCGGCTTAAAGCGGCGGCGACTTCGGTCGCACTTTTGTTGATCAACGGTTCAGCTTCTTTGTATCGTGAAGCAACATCGACAACAGTCAAAGCGTATTTAAAAGTCTTTCGACCTACTTTATCGTGAGGTAAAAACAAGAGATCGGCTTGGTGTACGGCGTTTGGGCGATTTTCCTCAAACTTTGGACGCGGTATGCGGCGTGGAACGGGAAGATAAATCTGCCACACCGCTTGTTTCTTCAGCCAATCACGAGCCTCTGCCTCGGAAACTTTGGCGGCTGAGGCTAGTTTCTTCACCGCAGCCTTACCCCGCCAGTAACCTCTAGGGCTGTAATAGACGGCTGAAAGGTGCTTAGACATTTCAGTAATACTATATATTACAAACAGGTAAACACATACACAAATGATTTTCATTTGCGTTTTCATAAATGAAACTCATTTATGGCCCTTCGTTCTGACACCCATCCCCAGCCTCGACTTCGCTGACATAATGGCCGATACCAGCCGCGCATCCTTCTTCTCATAATCCGGAGTTTCATCGGTGAGTGCGATCTTCGACGCGGCTGCAGCGAGGATGTCATCTGCGTGGTTGCGCCCCGGAGTATCTTTATGAACTGCGTAAGCCACATCGTGGTGGAGGCACGCACGGTCGAGCTGATTAACACCGTGATAGCGCTGTGACAGCCGTTTATCGAGTTTTGTGAATGGTCCACAGTAAGAGTACTTTCCTGTATTCTGAAAAGAACCTCCCGGATTATCTTCCGAAGACATACCGGATGGAAGGCTCATATGCATCTCAGGCAGAGGCAGAATATTAAGAGCGCTATTCAGTAGAGAACCTCCAGTCTTTCGCACTTTAGAAGGCAAAATTTGGCTCTTCTTTGCACCGCAGACGGCACAGGTTCCCTTCTTGGCTGGCCGACCGTTTCGTAACTCGACAATTGTTTCATTTGAAGTCTCAGTATGTTTCTTACATCGTAGGCAATACATTGTTTTCGTTGAATACAATCATAACTCGTTGTCTCTATATGGAAATAACAAATTTCGATCTCGAAGCCGACGATGGGAAAAAACACCACCATTGGTTGTTGCCATCCAGCATACGGTGTATAATCTGCGGGCCTAGCGGATGTGGAAAAACAAACCTACTACTCAACCTCCTTCTGAAGAAGGGGTACCTACGTTTTGACCGGCTCTATCTATACTCAAAGTCTCTGGGACAGGAAAAATATCAGTTTCTTCGGGACTGGATAACAGAACTCGAAAAAGTTGCCGGTAAGGAAGTGGCTTCCTTTCACTCTTGCTCAGATGAAATAGTTCCAGTTGAATCATTAAATAAGAATGCCAGAAGCCTTCTAGTTTTCGATGACGTCATGCTTGAAAAACAGTCGCCCATCGAAAGGTATTTCACTATGGGTCGACACGGTGGCGCGGACTGCTTCTACTTAACTCAAAATTACTTCCGCATTCCCAAGCAAGCGATCCGTGACAATGCTAATCTTATCGTCCTCTTCAACCAAGACAGTAAAAATTTGCGAGCCATTCACGATACGTTCGTGGGCGGCGACATGTCTTTCGATGAGTTCCGTACGTTCTTCAGCGAGTGTGCTGCCCAGCCATATGGATTCGCAGTCATAGATTTGACGTCCAAAGTGTACGATGGAAAATATCGTTGCGGGTTCGATCGCTTCTATAAGCCCAAGGCAAGTATTTAAAGACACGATATAGGCAACATATAGTCGACATATAAACGCGATGTGGACAAAAGTTTCGTCTAAACAGGAGCGAGACGCGTTGACTCAGGACTATTTAGCTCGCAGAAATCGATTGAGACAGCGTTTCGTGGATGAGAAACTCGGTGAAGCCAACCTTCAGTACGATGCGGCAAAGCTTTTCAAACCAATCGCCACAGCCACGGCTGAATCCCAGGCGGCTACGTCTAAGGAGCTGCAGAAAGTTACCAGCGCCTTGCAGGATTTGCCGGCGCAGATTTCAGAGTCTGCTAATTTTAACCCGATAGCGGCGTTGTTCGGTGATTCAGCAGGAACAGCTGCTCCAGCGCTTCCAGCGCTTCCAGCATCCCGAATCCCCCACGCATTGTTAGTCGATCCAAACAAATATCTCAACGTCGAGGCAATCATAAGGCACGGTTTCAGACCTCCGAGCGAGCTCGATTTAGCCGACAAGGCAGGTGCTGAAAAGATAATCGGTGAGGTCAATCACTATAATCGCCACACCCTGGGCAAAGAGAAAAAGATGGCTATAAAGCAAAAAGACGAAGAAAAGGTAGATGCGGTGACTGCAGATATCGAAGCCCTAAGGGAATATAAAAAGCGAATCGATACACTGATAGAGGGCCACAGCCTCATCAAAAAGGGAAAGGGTTTCAGTGTCCCAGCCGTTCCTCTTAAATTACAAGGTAGCGCCTTGGGTGAGCTCTCCGTCGACCCCGTCGCGCTGTCTGCTGGTAGACTAAGAGTGTTTAAAGGTGGGAACCTCGTGCTCGAAGCTCCTGCTGATGAGTCATTGTTCAGCCTGTTAACGAAACGCTTCGTTAAGACTAAGCAATATTCGCCTCAGGCAATTGAAACTTTCAAAAAGCTCGTACAGATGTCTGGTCTGCCTATTCATGGCCGGAAAAGTAAAAAGTTCCAACTGATTCGAGGCGGCGCGGTGCAATTTTACAACGATCCAAACGCCCTGGTAGAGAGGTTGCAGCTTTTGGTGGCCTCTAGGGCCGCGGGAAACACTGGTCTTGGCAACGAAATCTCCGCCATTCTTGACGAGTTACTGCATTCCGGTGCGATCTCCAAAGAGCTGGCACTCGAATTGAATAGAAACATGCTCATAAAATAGAAATAGAAAACAAAATTCATGGCTCAGATGGAACGCTCGGAGAAACTGCTCGAGGAAATTCGAGACCTTTTGCAGCCTAAGGAAAATTTTAGTATAGTTGTTTCCTCAGATACTACAGGGTGGACCACGGCTTTCTCACCGCCGCTGTACCTGGATCCAAAAAGACGCTTTGAGCTTGCTTTGGTCAATCTTGAAACCTATAATTCGATTCCGAACATTGACAGTTCAAATAACAAGTTCGTCTACAGCTCCACCAATGGACAGACCTGGAAGACGATCATTTTACCCGACGGAAGCTACGAGATCGCACAGATTAATTATGAAATCGGCCGGCAGTTAGAAATGCAAAATCCGCCGCCGCCAGGTGTTGCTCAACTCAGCTTTGATTCTCCTATTACTGTAGGAGCTAACGCATCTACCCTTCGCGCCTTCGTTATCTTTACGAAGGCGCGAAGGGTAGATGCGTTAGCTCCTACAGTAATAGGAGAATCAAAGCTGAGTTGAGCAACACCTGGCGGCGGCGGATTTTGCATTTCTAACTGCCGGCCGATTTCATAATTAATCTGTGCGATCTCGTAGCTTCCGTCGGGTAAAATGATCGTCTTCCAGGTCTGTCCATTGGTGGAGCTGTAGACGAACTTGTTATTTGAACTGTCAATGTTCGGAATCGAATTATAGGTTTCAAGATTGACCAAAGCAAGCTCAAAGCGTCTTTTTGGATCCAGGTACAGCGGCGGTGAGAAAGCCGTGGTCCACCCTGTAGTATCTGAGGAAACAACTATACTAAAATTTTCCTTAGGCTGCAAAAGGTCTCGAATTTCCTCGAGCAGTTTCTCCGAGCGTTCCATCTGAGCCATGAATTTTGTTTTCTATTTCTATTTTATGAGCATGTTTCTATTCAATTCGAGTGCCAGCTCTTTGGAGATCGCACCGGAATGCAGTAACTCGTCAAGAATGGCGGAGATTTCGTTGCCAAGACCAGTGTTTCCCGCGGCCCTAGAGGCCACCAAAAGCTGCAACCTCTCTACCAGGGCGTTTGGATCGTTGTAAAATTGCACCGCGCCGCCTCGAATCAGTTGGAACTTTTTACTTTTCCGGCCATGAATAGGCAGACCAGACATCTGTACGAGCTTTTTGAAAGTTTCAATTGCCTGAGGCGAATATTGCTTAGTCTTAACGAAGCGTTTCGTTAACAGGCTGAACAATGACTCATCAGCAGGAGCTTCGAGCACGAGGTTCCCACCTTTAAACACTCTTAGTCTACCAGCAGACAGCGCGACGGGGTCGACGGAGAGCTCACCCAAGGCGCTACCTTGTAATTTAAGAGGAACGGCTGGGACACTGAAACCCTTTCCCTTTTTGATGAGGCTGTGGCCCTCTATCAGTGTATCGATTCGCTTTTTATATTCCCTTAGGGCTTCGATATCTGCAGTCACCGCATCTACCTTTTCTTCGTCTTTTTGCTTTATAGCCATCTTTTTCTCTTTGCCCAGGGTGTGGCGATTATAGTGATTGACCTCACCGATTATCTTTTCAGCACCTGCCTTGTCGGCTAAATCGAGCTCGCTCGGAGGTCTGAAACCGTGCCTTATGATTGCCTCGACGTTGAGATATTTGTTTGGATCGACTAACAATGCGTGGGGGATTCGGGATGCTGGAAGCGCTGGAAGCGCTGGAGCAGCTGTTCCTGCTGAATCACCGAACAACGCCGCTATCGGGTTAAAATTAGCAGACTCTGAAATCTGCGCCGGCAAATCCTGCAAGGCGCTGGTAACTTTCTGCAGCTCCTTAGACGTAGCCGCCTGGGATTCAGCCGTGGCTGTGGCGATTGGTTTGAAAAGCTTTGCCGCATCGTACTGAAGGTTGGCTTCACCGAGTTTCTCATCCACGAAACGCTGTCTCAATCGATTTCTGCGAGCTAAATAGTCCTGAGTCAACGCGTCTCGCTCCTGTTTAGACGAAACTTTTGTCCACATCGCGTTTATATGTCGACTATATGTTGCCTATATCGTGTCTTTAAATACTTGCCTTGGGCTTATAGAAGCGATCGAACCCGCAACGATATTTTCCATCGTACACTTTGGACGTCAAATCTATGACTGCGAATCCATATGGCTGGGCAGCACACTCGCTGAAGAACGTACGGAACTCATCGAAAGACATGTCGCCGCCCACGAACGTATCGTGAATGGCTCGCAAATTTTTACTGTCTTGGTTGAAGAGGACGATAAGATTAGCATTGTCACGGATCGCTTGCTTGGGAATGCGGAAGTAATTTTGAGTTAAGTAGAAGCAGTCCGCGCCACCGTGTCGACCCATAGTGAAATACCTTTCGATGGGCGACTGTTTTTCAAGCATGACGTCATCGAAAACTAGAAGGCTTCTGGCATTCTTATTTAATGATTCAACTGGAACTATTTCATCTGAGCAAGAGTGAAAGGAAGCCACTTCCTTACCGGCAACTTTTTCGAGTTCTGTTATCCAGTCCCGAAGAAACTGATATTTTTCCTGTCCCAGAGACTTTGAGTATAGATAGAGCCGGTCAAAACGTAGGTACCCCTTCTTCAGAAGGAGGTTGAGTAGTAGGTTTGTTTTTCCACATCCGCTAGGCCCGCAGATTATACACCGTATGCTGGATGGCAACAACCAATGGTGGTGTTTTTTCCCATCGTCGGCTTCGAGATCGAAATTTGTTATTTCCATATAGAGACAACGAGTTATGATTGTATTCAACGAAAACAATGTATTGCCTACGATGTAAGAAACATACTGAGACTTCAAATGAAACAATTGTCGAGTTACGAAACGGTCGGCCAGCCAAGAAGGGAACCTGTGCCGTCTGCGGTGCAAAGAAGAGCCAAATTTTGCCTTCTAAAGTGCGAAAGACTGGAGGTTCTCTACTGAATAGCGCTCTTAATATTCTGCCTCTGCCTGAGATGCATATGAGCCTTCCATCCGGTATGTCTTCGGAAGATAATCCGGGAGGTTCTTTTCAGAATACAGGAAAGTACTCTTACTGTGGACCATTCACAAAACTCGATAAACGGCTGTCACAGCGCTATCACGGTGTTAATCAGCTCGACCGTGCGTGCCTCCACCACGATGTGGCTTACGCAGTTCATAAAGATACTCCGGGGCGCAACCACGCAGATGACATCCTCGCTGCAGCCGCGTCGAAGATCGCACTCACCGATGAAACTCCGGATTATGAGAAGAAGGATGCGCGGCTGGTATCGGCCATTATGTCAGCGAAGTCGAGGCTGGGGATGGGTGTCAGAACGAAGGGCCATAAATGAGTTTCATTTATGAAAACGCAAATGAAAATCATTTGTGTATGTGTTTACCTGTTTGTAATATATAGTATTACTGAAATGTCTAAGCACCTTTCAGCCGTCTATTACAGCCCTAGAGGTTACTGGCGGGGTAAGGCTGCGGTGAAGAAACTAGCCTCAGCCGCCAAAGTTTCCGAGGCAGAGGCTCGTGATTGGCTGAAGAAACAAGCGGTGTGGCAGATTTATCTTCCCGTTCCACGCCGCATACCGCGTCCAAAGTTTGAGGAAAATCGCCCAAACGCCGTACACCAAGCCGATCTCTTGTTTTTACCTCACGATAAAGTAGGTCGAAAGACTTTTAAATACGCTTTGACTGTTGTCGATGTTGCTTCACGATACAAAGAAGCTGAACCGTTGATCAACAAAAGTGCGACCGAAGTCGCCGCCGCTTTAAGCCGGATCTATAAGAGGGGCCCATTGACTTGGCCTCGACTCTTTCAGGTCGATCCTGGACGCGAATTTATGGGTGATTTTACACCGTTGCTGACGAAGCACGACGTTCTTGTAAGACGCGGACAGGCCGCAAATCATCGCCAACAGGGCATCGTTGAACGCTTTAACCGTACTCTAGCTGAGCGACTCTTCGGTGCTCAATACGCTCAGGAATTGCTCCTGGATGCAAGGGGGTCATCAGAACGGTCAGTGGAATGGGTTCGACGATTGCCCGAAGTTGTAGCTACACTAAACGATGAGCCGACGCGCTTGCTCGACATGAAGCCGGTTGAAGCGATGAAAGCTGCTAAAGTGACACAGAAGCCCTCTCATTCACAAACTAAAAACGCAAATGAAATTCATTCGCGTTTGTGGGGCTTGGATGAGCCTATTCTTGGACACGACGTTCTCGTTCGATATTTGTACGCTCCCGGCGAGCTCGAGGGTGGTAGCAAACGAGCCACCGACCCTAACTGGTCGCTCACCATCCACGCTATTTTGGATGTTGTTCGGCGGGCTGGCCAACCGGCTTTATACCATCTAGTTGATGGGCCTGGCCGCGGGTTTGTACGAGAGGAGCTGATTCTGGTGCCTATGGGCACTGAGTTACCCCCCGATAGAATACTCAACCGTCGTTGATTTTGTAGTGCCCGTATGCCAGCGTTGTTATCCCGTCCGGAGATATCCACTTTTTTGTGTCTAATGGAGAGAGGCTGATCTTATTCTGCTCGTACACTCCGATCTGGTGGTCGTGGCTTCGAATCACGACTTGTGTGTGCCGCATCTCTTCTCGTTCGAACAGGCATTCCTTGTATAGCTCGTGGTGCAGATCCTTCTTCACAACCGCTCTCTGAACGCCTTTTGCTTTCCTGATCTCTGAACCGCCCGATTTTAAGATCGAGTACATCTTCGGACGCAATCCTACGAATTCGGCGATGGCCACTCCGTTACATTCATCCTTGAACTTGCCCACGACTTTCTTGTTCTCGACGTCGTAGTACGGGTTGTCTCTAGGAAACTCACTAAAGTCGTATAGGTGTTTTTTGTTCCACATATCGGCATAGGCGTTCGGAGTTTCCACCTGAAATAACAGGCTGTCAGTGTCTGTGTATAAGAGTTGAGCATTGTTGCCGTACTCGTTTTTCACATCGTTGTACCAGAAGTCGTACATCAGATGCTTGCTGAGGTCGAGGACAGCCTGGCCGACATATACAGGTCTGTTTAACTTGAGCTTGTTCTTCAAACTGTGAATCGCGGCGAGTTGGTCGTTGAAGATTTTGTGTGATATGTAGGCCGGGTCGGCAATTAGTTTACGAAGTTTATCAACTTTTGAGGATGGTACCAGGTTGACCCTAATTCTTTTTCTAAGATTTTCCATGGTCTTTCCAAAGACCGCATTATTAGCCAGTTTGAAGAAATCCTTCTCAAATTCCGACGTTGCCTTCGCTCTCAATTTCGTATTCATCTCAATGTATGGAGCCATCCATGCCTCCTGCCTGAATTTAATGGCACGATGGATTTTAGCAACTCGTAGGCCTAACGAGTGGTAGAGTTTGAGATTTCTATAATGGACCACATACTGCTCCTTAGGTCGTAGGCTTGGTACTAACTTCACATGCTTTGTGAACTTGCTTCCCAACTCGTTCATAAGCACATTCTGATAGTCACTCAACCACTCCTCTTGGACAGTCAGGGTCTCCGGTGCTAGGGGATAGTCGTTGTGAGCATCGTGGAGGTGCTCCGGATACTCAAGATCGACTTCGAGAAGGAAGCCTTCAGGCGCGTCGTCCGCAGTTTCCAACACTTCGTCGAGAGTTGGACTTACCCAGCTAAACCCTCCAACTGGCAATGGCTGTTGCATCGCCCAACCGTAGAGGTTATTAGCGTCGAGGTACATGATCCAGTTTTCTGGCTTCGTGGTATCATGATCTGGGCATTGCGGGTTG
Source organism: Allolobophora icterica (assembly GCA_963556255.1). Lineage (NCBI taxonomy): Eukaryota > Metazoa > Annelida > Clitellata > Crassiclitellata > Lumbricidae > Allolobophora > Allolobophora icterica. Next base: position 600,260 of record OY744608.1, on the reverse strand, counting down.
TTGGCTTTTGCGAAGCGCTTAGATACCATCGAAATTCCGCCTCTGAGGCCTTTCTCTACAAACAAATGCATGTCTATATCGGTTAAAAGTTCGAGCTCGATTTTTGTCTTTTTCAACAAAGCGTCCCAGGCCATTCCTGGCAGGCTGAAGTAATTTGCCGGATCTAAACTGTAGTGTTTCATCGATGTGTTTCTGAAGGTCTCGAAGACATCTGCGAGTAGAAGTACATCCGTGCGGAGATACAGGTCGTGATAGTCGCCCAGCGTTTTACAGTCGAATTCATTCCATACTCGTTGGGCGTGTTGATAATCCTCATCAGAAATGTTCTCTCGTGAGAGCCTGCTGTAGAACGCTTCTTTGGGTGGAAGTCGGTCTTCTTCGAAGCGGTGGTAATCGTGGATGTATTCGTAACAATAAACGCCCTTTCGCCTCAACAGATCTAATTTTAACCTTTCGTTATGAGCGAAATTTTCGTTTATATACGCAGTTGTGACTTTCAGATCCTCAAGCGACAGGTTTCCTGATAATTTATCCAATGAGCTGTTTAGAAACTGGAGGCTGTCGATGAACTGTAGTTGTCCTATGTTGAATGTCATGTATTTCTCCATATTGTTTGGGATGCAGTTAATTTCAGTTTCCTCATCCTGTGCGGCCTCACAACTTCCGATCGCTTGCATGATGAGATGACTGTCGTAACCTCGCAGATTGTGGAAGACCACCGGTACCTTGCACTTATCGGGATATATTCTAAGTTTTAAGTTACACTCGCTGTGAGCGGCACCTCGGTACTTACCGGTAATGTGGCAGTGGTCACGAACTCTGTCCGCTTCGAGCGCATCTCCGCAGATGTGACATTCGATAGCCTCGCGGAATGATTGACGATCGGCCGCTGACATAACCATCTTAGCTGGGGTGGCCAGCCTTTGTTTGATAGAGGCTAGCTCGCCTTGTAGTTGTTGTAGGAACTCCTCCACGGCGTTTTCTCCGCGGTATAAAACTGGTTTCTTCGTGCGGCCATCGTATCGGACCACTATATAACAGAAGCTACACGGTTTCTGCTCAGCTATCTGTCTGGTGTTGCTCTCGTTGGGATTCATGGCCGCATTTAGGACTGGCACGTTCAACGCCTCAAAGTCTGCGTATATGATATATGGGGTTTGCATCTGTTTACGGTGGCTCTGAAATTTGAGGGTGTTTTCATCCTCCTTAGGCATCTCAATCCGCTGAGGCTTCTTACTGATGCCCTGACAATCCTTGATATGAGCATCCAGCAAGTCTTGTCTACAGAATATGTGTAGGCAGCGACGACATGGATGTTTCCTGTTGTTGTGTTTACTATTTTGACGAAGAATTCGGCCAAGGTCTTTAATCCAGACGTAGTGGTGATTCTGTAAATGCAAATTTTCATTTACGCCACTGGCCAACAGTAGAAGATCGATATTGTAGTCTCTATTGGTCTGCTTTGATACACAGATTGGATATAACCCTTCGTTCCATCCGAAGACCGATACGGACACCATAGGGTTCTGACGCTCGAACTTACCGATATCTGTAACCTTCACTGGAAATTCTATATCGTCAAAGTTTAGCTCGTGGAGGTGGGCACGATACTTAGTTGGGCGTTGAGGGTCGTGTTCTGCTGGGTACATTGCCGATAATATTGCCCACTCGAAGCAACGGTTGTCTTCATTCTTCACATTAACGACTGAATGATAGGGGATATACTTCGGTGTTGGGAAATAGCTCTTGCCTCGGAAAGGCTTATATCTTGCAAAACTGAGGTCTAGCGCCACGACCCGCCTCACCCTCCACCCCGACCCCTCATTGGTGTAATCCTCGAGGAGTTTTAGTATTTCGGCCTTGGCCTTCCGTATAGTCCCTTGGATTTTACCCGCATTGGTAACTGGTACTGCTTTGCTTCGAAAGTAAGCCGTGTTGGTAATAGTACCAGGAGCTGCGTTGCCATCATACACATTGTCAAGGGTCGGTGCCAACTTTTCTAAATCAACAGTCAGCACTTGAGAGTATTTGAATCCGCCATTTTTTAAGAGCTCTTCGTTTAGCTGCGACTCAATGTTGTGCTCCATTGCACTCAAGAAAGCCAACGCATCTCCTTCCAGCCTGTGGTTAAGAGGTAATTCTGCACGAAAGTCTCTCAGAAGCTGATTGGCGAGCTCTTTGTGTACTAGAAAGGGTGGTGGTCCACCTCTATCCTTCTTAATTAGGAGTGGGTCGAATTGTGCCAGAAGGGCCTTACGTTTTGCCCCTCTATGCTTGCGCACTGGCGGAATTGGCCTTGGAAGCAGTGGCTGTAGTAAGCGCCTTTTGACTGCATCTGGGATAGGTTCGTCTAAGATATTCTGTAGAACAGCTCGAAGAGCTGGGGGACCAGTAAACTCACCCAACAATTGTTCAATTTTTTCATTCGTGGACAATGCCATAGTTATAAATTAGTTTATATTACTGTGGCAAACTTTTCTTTAATATAATAATTATATCATTTGTTCAAAATGAAATTTTGTTTACTGATATTCGATTGACGCTTGCTCATCTGTATTATCTCAATACAATAACTATATCGTTTGTTCAAATGATAATTTTTTTATTCTACTGATATATTTGATAGTCGCTTCCATTCTTTATTAAATTCGCGAACTAACCCACCTCGTCGAGCTCTCAAATATTTAGCGAAATAACCACATTTCATACACTCACCCACGTGTGTTTTTATACCCCTTCCACATTTGGCACAAGGTCTCGTCCCACAACCGTTTCGCAGTCGTGCCAAATGTTTGAAACAGTACTCCCCAATGCACCTGCGACAGCAGAGGGATGTTTTACCTATACCGAGCCAAATGCAAAAGTTTTGTCCTAACATTATGATTTATGTATACCACAACGTATTCATTTATTTAAATTGAAAAATACTTTATTTGTATTTATATAAATTTCGATTGACTGGTTGATTAAAGGATTGGGGTTTTCGATTGTTCGCGAGAAAACAGTTGCCTGCCCAGGCTTCCTTCTATTGAGCCTGCGTTCAAAATCTTCCACTCCTTTTTGATAGCCAATTGTGATAAAAGCCCTGAACTTCCATAGCGTCAGGCTTCTTCAGAGCCAGTCTTTTTATATCAACAGGCTTCTATTGGGCCTGCGTTAAAGGCTTCCGTAGAGAGGGTCTTTTGTATTCTAGGACTTCTATAGCGCACTGCGTTAGCCCACTCACTTGTCATCGCGATTCAAAAGACTTCTAGCCATGATAGCCATAGGCACTGCTTGGAAACTGATCTTTGATAAGGGTCCGTGGATCCTGTGGGCCCTCTGTGGACCCTTTTCTGTAGAGACAGTCTAATATATCAAATCGCTTCTGTACAGCCTGCGTCAAAACGCTCACTTGTCATCTACTACTTACATCAATCCTGTTGGTTGGTTAGTTGCTGTTTAACGTCGCCCTTCTCCATTCTCCACGCTCGGAACTAGCACTGTCAGAGTATCAGCAGTGGCGGAGTTCCTGTTCCCTATATATTGCCATATTTTGCAGCTACCTTTCACGGCATCTCCAGGCTGCCTTTCACGACATCTCCAGGCTGCCTTTCACGACATCTCCAGGCTGCCGTTCAAGACATCTCCAGGCGGCCTTTCAAGGCATCTCCAGGCTGCCTTTCAAGACATCTCCAGGCTGCCTTTTAAGACATCTCCAGGCTGCCTTTCAAGACATCTCCAGGCTGCCTTTCAAGACATCTCCAGGCTGTCTTTCACGGCCTCTCCAGGCTGCCTTTCACGACATCTCCAGGCTGCCTTTCAAGACATCTCCAGGCTGCCTTTCAAGGCCTCTCCAGGCTGCCTTTCACGACATCTCCAGGCTGCCTTTCAAGACATCTCCAGGCCGCCTTTCACGGCCTCTCCATGCTGCCTTTCACGACATCTCCAGGCTGCCTTTCACGACATCTCCAGGCTGCCTTTCAAGACATCTCCCGGCTGCCTTTCAAGACATCTCCCGGCTGCCTTTCACGACATCTCCAGGCTGCCTTTCAAGACATCTCCAGGCTGCCTTTCAAGACATCTCCAGGCTGCCTTTCAAGACATCTCCAGGCTGCCTTTCAAGACATCTCCAGGCTCCTATTCAGCGCTATCAGCAAAGACTAGCCCGCAATACAGATCAAGGATCTGGCCGACTTAGTTTTTATCACGCCCCTGGGACAAAATCCTTCGGGTAAAAGATATAAATACATGACATACATACATATATACATACAGTCCATGATTATACATGTACTCACTTATACACACATACATACACACGTGCTTACATACCTACATACGTACATACATACATACATACATACATACATACATACATACATACATACATACATACATACATACAAAAAGTGGCAGCGCTACAAAATGTTTCTGTATAAAGTTATGTAGCGCGTTTACGGAAAGTCTCCGTTTTGTTTTGAAGGATTTTCTTCTCTGGGTCGATCATGTTTACATGTTTATGCAAACAGTTTATGGGGTCAAATGTGTTTACACAAACAATGAGGTCAGACGTGTTTGCGAATCTTCCTTATCTCCATCCAATCGCTTTCGATTCAATAGAAGAAGACGAAGACAAAGTGCAGATAAGTCGTTCTATAGAATAGACAGACAGACAGACACAGACAGACAAACATACACAGACAAACAAACATACACAGACAAACGCGAGGACGGTTCGTTGATTGGAAAGGGGCCGAAAAACCACAACAGTATTAGGCCTAAGGAAAAGCATCTCTTGAGCGATTACATCGTCTCAAAGATATATATATATATATATATATATATACATATATTTATATGTAGGTCAAATGCAATATATATAGATATTATATATACACTGTCCCAATTGAACTGCTACCATTTTTGTTTTGGAAATAAATCTGTCAATTCTAAATATAATTCAATAAAATTTCATACACTGAAAGAGGGATAAATCATCAATATTTTCTGAAAATTGCATCGAATTCTGTCAACAGGGTCAAAAGTTACGAACATTCAAATTTGGACAATCTAACTTCGAACTTTCCAACATGTAAAAGATAAAATTTATTTTTTAGAGACTGCATGAACACCTTACTTACTAAAAAATATGACGCCATAATGACTGCATTTTCATCGAAGCAGACGATAATAAGTGAAAATGGTTTTCAGTAAAGATGACTTGAGTTTGGTAAAATTTTAAGACAAGATAAACATTACGGAGCAAAAAGGTTTTTGAAGGATTTTCCTAACAGAAACTGGTCTATCGCAGCCTTGAATCGATTGATTGCAAAAATTGATGCTACTGGATCAGCAGGAAAACGGTATATAGGCCTATGGTGGTGGTAGACCACGCACAGCCCGCACTAGGGAAATGTTGATTCTGTTGAAACACTCGTCGTATTGAGCCAAGAAGACACACACACGCACATACACACAGACACATCCTCATTCCCATATCTCGTAATCGTAAACTCCAAATTTTCTAAGTGCCACTCAAAGGCTAAAAGCGCAAAGAACCACCTGATTCACGAGTGCTGCGTCGTGTCAGAAGGGTTGTCAAGAGAAGTCATGTATACAGAGATCCAAGAACGGTTGGCAGAAGACCTGATTGGAAGTGGATGGATCGAGGTAGGAATTCCTGAAGAGGTTAGACGGCATTTTCCTGAAGGATGATAACCCGAAGTCGGATCCTGATAGCCAGACGAGTGCATTTACATTATTCTTTCTATCCATACATCTTCATCATCCCGCTGTGTGTTTGTCTGTCTGTCTATTTCTGTCTGTCTGTCCTTGTCTTTGCCTCTCTAAGTCTGTCTCTCCTCCATTCGGATCAAACTGTTTCTGTGCAGTATATCTACCACGTCCTACATTACTGCTTTCGATAAAAATTTCCAGCTGCTGTTAGCCTCATGTAGGCCTTGATTAATTAGAACAGAACACAGTCTGCAGGCCTCAGCAGCAGCAACAGCAGCAGCAGCAGAACCAGCAGCATCTTCATCCACAGCCAACAGCGGCAGAAGCATCTTATCATGCACCGCATCCTCTTTCTCTGTTCATCCCACGAACTTCTTCTGCAATACAGAAATAAACCATGAACGTAAACTAATCAGTCATCCAAAACATATCAGTCAGTCAGTCAGTCAGTTAGTTAGTATATCAGTCAACTAGTCAACCATTAAGTAAGCCAGCGGAGCCAGTCAGTCAGTCAGTCATTATTATTAATATTCTTTATTGATAAACCAAAAGCGAACCGCACATTGGTGAACAAGTATAGAAAAATATAAAACATAGAAGTAATAAGAAGATAATAATATTTGAAAAAAATGAGTATACATTTAAATTTTTTAAAAAGTAGAAAATTACTAATAAACCTAATTCAAAGCATCATAACAAGAGAGAAAATTTAAATCTATAACAGTTACTATTATCTAAAAAGGGTAGCAGAATTTGAGAAGTTTTACTAATTAAACAACAACAAAAAGCATCCTAATAATAAAGCTTTTTCTAACCAGATTATCAGAATGAGGTAAAGTAAGATTATGGCAGCCAATCAATCATCCCACCAGTCAGTAAGTCATCAGTCAGCCAGTTAGTCAGCCAGCCAGTCAGTCAGCCGAAGGTAGAGACACACAGATGAGCAGATGGGCGGGTGGACAACTGCATGGACATGACTGGCAAAGGAAACGCAGTAAAAGCGGATGCATGGTGGAAATGTGACCTTGGAAAGACGATTGAAGTCGTGATCCTTCTGTCATTGGGTTCGTGTCTTTCAGACGAACAGAAAAAGAGATTCTCCGGAAGTAACGGATCTGAATTCGACGGAAACTGTCATCATCCACCTTCAGGAGCGGATGCCACCAATGCATATACGATCCCTCCTCTTCTGTTCTGGCATCTCAGGCAACGACCCATCATCATCACATACCGTCACCAACAGCAACAAGTCTCAACTGATGCCGTTGCTCCCTCTGAAGTCTGAACTCATTAATTTACGGAACGTGCACAGTTAAAAAGTCTGACGCGATTGCGAAACGTTTTTAATACGATCAAATCAGATGCAAATAAATTGAAGATTAAATTAGTCTGGGTCTGACCTACCAAAACCAACCGACCCATCGCCCCACCGACCGACGACCCACCGACCCACTGACCCACCGACAGAGGACCAACCGACCCACTGACCCACCCTCTCGCGGCCGACCGACCCACCGACCTTCTATAAAGCGAGCGTTCCATAGATATACATGCACTTGGAACTTGGTTAGCTGCTGTTTAACGACGCTGTTTCGCAATAAAGATGATTATCGTCGCCCTCCTTCTTTATTGAGGCTTGGGACTGGCACTGGCAGTGGCCGAGTTATATGGGGAACTCATGAATCTTCATGTAGTCGATGCAGTTCCCACTGAATGTAACTGATCAGCAGAAGACTTGGACATCTGCAGCGTATCTTCTCTGTGGGGACCAATTAACCATCGGACAAACAGAACTGAAAGCGTCCATTAATCAATCGAATTATTCGGATGGTTCTTCGGTCATTCCACTCAGTCGAATTCCAGAGGGAGTGGGAAACGTGGAATACAGTGGGATCATGAGTGGAGGTGTTTGCTTGTACTCCAGCCTATTAATAAATAATGGATGAGTAGATTAGGAAGACAGCTCCTGATGCTGCTGCTGCTGCTGCTGCTGCTGCTGCTGCTGCTGCTGCTGCTGCATTTAGTCTTCGATGCAACAGGTGTCGTTTTCACGCAACCGGGTTGTTGCCCTCGAAGGCCCAAAGGACAGAACAACGGATGGAAAGACGGATGGATGAGGGGTCTGGAAGAACTGGAACGTCCTGGAAAAATAAGGGATTTCTCTGTGGAGGCAGCTCGAAGTGGACCTAGATCTTAAGACATAAGGGGGCTAAGGAGAAGTTATGAATTGGTTGGGTGGATGGATGGATAGCTGGGTGGGTGGATAGAAAAATGGATGGATATCTGGATGGACAG
>OY744608.1:572247-589747 GCA_963556255.1 Allolobophora icterica | reverse complement strand
ATGATTATGACGATGATGAAAACAACTAAACACATTGTCTGAGAAGCTGAAGGCAATGATGCGGATTATGGTAATTACAGTAAAGTAAAGCTCCACGTTCCACGTGTAACATAGGGGAGGGAGGCGCTCATTTCCTTCCCTTAACCCCTTGACCCGGCAATGGACGAATCCCAAGGTCCTTGACACGTGACCCGTGCATCGCATCTCTGCCCAACTGACGCCAACACCCAATTCCACTTTTTTTTACAGAGACGCGTTTGGGTAAACAACTTTCCCAGGGTCAGGGTTACACGGAGTCGAACCCCTAAGCGCATGATCCGCGAACAGACGTATTACCTATAGACCACCGTTTAATTATGACTTCCAATAAAGGTGATAGTCATTGTGATCGTTATGCGTTTGTGCGTGTTTTACCACCACCACTCTCATATCACCACCACCACCATGATACCATCACCACCATGATGCCACCACCACCATATACCATCACCACCATGATATCACCACCACCACCACCACCACCACCACCACCACCACCACCACCACCACCACCACCACCACCACCACCACCACCACCACCACCACCACCACCACCACCACCACCACCACCACCACCACCACCATGATACCACCAACACGAACACCACCACTATTATGAGCCAATGAAGAGAGCGACAGACTCCTGGCGACACCTGTTGCTCAGTTGACGGACAATTTCATCACATGCACAAATGAAAATCAATATCTGCTTTTATTACATGGCAAGAAATTCATTAACACAAAGTCTTTCAAACAATATTTATGATTTCATCCGAATGTTTTGATTAGTTTTAACGTAATTAGGATATATATATATCTATATACATCTATATATATATATATCTATATATGTAGGCGTATATACATGCATAGATAGGCTATATCATGTGTGGCATATGCGTGTATATTATATGTAACTTTGTATATATGTAATGTATGTATATATGTATGTATACATATATGTATGCATCTATATATGCGTGCTTCGTTATATACATGAATTTATGCGTGCATACATGATACATGTATAATATATTTTATATATACCGCATACATGCAAGCATACAGTCCTTGAGTTAAGGGTGTTATCTTAATTTAACCAGGGACTCAGCGCTCAGCAAACACCTTTTACAAACATCTGAAAACTGTTCTTTATCGCCAGAGTTGGGCTGGAAACGCCTCTGACGTATATATATATATATATATATATATATATATATATATATATATATATATATATATATATATATATATATATATATATATATATATATATATATATATATATATATATATATATATATATATATATATATATACCCATACGAGACCGATAAGCCAGACTCAGTTGTGAACCCGGTTTATCCAGACATCGCCATTTTCCACGGAAATCGCGCCAAAAATTTTGAGCACACGTTCTGGCTATAGTAGACTCTAGATACACGCTGAATTCATTTTCTAGGAGGCGTTTTATATGTACAGTATGGGTTTACCACCATGGATAGCAAGACATGTAGACCTACAGTTTATGATGGGCGCAGTGGTAGGAAAGATATATACAGTTCATGACTGCGCATGGGTAGTCCAGACTTATACACGTAAGTCACAGACGTGTGTAAATGTAATGTAAATGTAAATGTACGCGATTTTCTATAGCGACCGTATATGGCCTCGACCCTGCTCATTTTTCAATGAATTGATCGGGTGAGATCCTTCACCACCGCTGCCCGTTTGAATGGGTGCCACGCCATATAAGGTCCCCGTGTGGGACCGTGCTAGCCCGGGATTTAAATCTCTGAAATAAGCTACCTTCTGGAAGCGAACCGCGGTCCGCATGCGCTGTAACACAGAGTCGCATGAGACGCACAGCCAACGTTCTTACCGATGTAGCTAACTGCCAGACACGAAGCAGGTTTGTCCCCATTCTTCGCCAGACACAATAGCTATACGTGCATGTTTACTTATATTGTTCCGGAATTCAGTTAATTTAGAACAATCTTATAAGATTTGATTATTATTGTTGCATGTACGTTCACAGGTTTTTAGCATATTGATCTTGCATTTTTATAGTGGTGTCACCTTGTGCTGTCAGCTCGTGGAGCTCTAGCGACCGTCCTGGTGAACACACTCCACCATCTCATGACGATTTTCTTGGCAAGTTAACAGGGGTGGTTTGCCATTGCCTTCCCCTGGTTTTGCCTGCCGTGCCCGTTCGTTCCCCTTCCTAGGAAGGGTACCAACGTGGTGATGTCATAAAAATTGAGAAAGTAGCTTAAGCTATACATTTTATTATTTGATTCTACTGCTTAGATTTGATATCTATGTATGTGTTGATTTACACGTATGTATGCTGTAGCCATTTGTACTTAGTTGTGTTTATCTGGTAATAAGTAACAAATTTATGCAAGTGAAATTGCTTTAACATTTGCTCTGTTAAACCCAGTGTTATTGTTTGTGCAGTAAAAGTAACCTAAACTATACTTTCGATTATTATTTTTTACTTTATTGATTAGATTTGTTAATTGTAACTGTTAATTTTAATTAGTAACTTCTAATGCACGATGCTTGTGTCTAATGCACCTAAACCAAGCCATAAATCAGGTCAATATTCAGAAAATTTCCTTCTGAAGTAACTGTAATTTCTTGCCCACACTTTTTTAAACCCATTCTTACTCTTTGTTTATAATTTAATTATAAAATAAGTAAATCCTTGAACATGTGCCCTATTCATTTATCATTAAAGAAAATATAATCAATTAATGTCAGTTTCTTGCCTTATTAATGCATAGGCCTATTACAATATAAGAAATTGGCTACGTCAATTTCATTATAATTATTGTAGTATACATTAACAATTGAGATATAATACCCAGTTTTGTAGTATATTACCAATTATAAGTATGTTACACAGTGAAGCCAAGTACCAGTGCTCGAGTGCATGGTAATGGCACTCAATAACTGAAACACAAATACTTACACTATTTTAGCAAATAGTGTGCACTATCGAACATCATTCAGAACCAAGCTCAAAAGTCATTTGTTCCAGCTTCCTCACCATCAGTATCTTGACTTCTGGTTTCTCTGAAATATCAACCTGGCTTCTCTTTAACTAATATTTTACTTGAAGCATCCATCGATTAATACTTTATGCATTATGACAAGGGCATTATAGAACTCATTAGTTTAGACTTCTCAACTACACTGGATTTTCGATCAACAAAATAGGAAACACGTCAAATGTACCACTTAGACTGTTACAAAGACAATTTATATGACCACATAAGCACATCTTTCATCATATGATCACATAACTTGCTGCATAAGAAGTCAAGTAGAGTGTGAAGACCACCCTTCTAGAAAAACTCTCAATGCTTTTAGTATTTCCCAATGGCAGCTGCTTAGAATTAGTGTTAAACACAAAATTAAAATAGAACAACAAACTCAGAAAGCAACAGCATGCTATTGAAGGTCAGTCTTTGTCAGTTAGAAGTTATGTAATGTGCAGATATTCCGAATTACTTCTTCAGTACAAGAGCCCAGGCACGAGTTTTAATTTGAGCTTCTGTGCGATTCCTTAAAACTGGAAATTCCGCTTGCAGTTGGCGGATAGCACCGAAAGAAGGTGGTCTTTCGACTCCTTCAAAATGACGCCTGATGATCTTCAGCTCATCCTCACTCCAAGCATTGTTTCTCCCTGTAAATCAGAAAGCAAAACAACTTTCTATACTATGAAGGGTGAAGTGGGATACCTACAGGCTCAATAAGGTTACAAGCTTTGATACCCCTGCATTTTAGATTTTGAATCTCTAATTTTCTATCAGAAATATTACACAACACATTAAAGGTGGTACAACTTCAGCTCCTGATATAACCAATACAAATAATAATTGTATTCTCCCTCTGCACTCTAACCTTTGGCTTAAAACATAATTGTTTAGTGACATTTTGCCTGAGGGATTGGATCATATCAACTAGGTATATAAAACAATGGTACTAGGCTATTGCCAGAACTATTACAAAGAATAATTTTCTATAATACATGAAACAATAATAAAATATTTATGTCCTCTTGAGATAACATGCTAAGTACACACAATTACAGAAAACATCCCAAATATATAAAACTTGGTGATATATTATATTTATTATTTAGCCTCTAAAGGGAATGGCTTAGGAATTATGAACACATGGTTCGAACAGCCTAAGAGAAGACTGTACACATGGACGTCACCGAATGGGAAGCATAGAAACCAGATTGACTACATACTGATAAACAAAAGATGGAAAAGCACAATAAGAGATGTGAGAACAAGGCCAGGAGCGGACTGTGGAACTGACCATGAGCTATTGGTAGCAACACTGAGAACGAAATTGAAAAAGATAAAGAAAGGAGATCGATTGATCAGATACGACTGCAAGGGTATCACACTGGAATACAGGATGGAAATAAAGAATCGGTTTGAAGTACTAGAGAGAGATGAGATAGAAGAGGAAGAGGATTCGAACAACCTATGGGAGAGGATGAAGAAAACAATAGTCGAAGTCGCAGATAAGCACATTCCAAAGAAGAAGAAAATCACAACAACGACATGGCTATCGAGAGAAGCCATATGCATGGCGGTTGATAGGAAGGCTGCAAAGAAGGCAGGAGAAAAGGATAAGGTAAGGGCACTGAACAGTGCCTTCCAAAAACAAGCACGGAAAGATAAAGAAATACATCTAAACGAATTATGCAGAGAAATGGAAGACGAGGGAAGGAAGGGACGAACCAAGGAAATGTTCTCAAAAGTAAAGACAATCACGGGAAAATTTGCACCTAGAATGGGCTCAATGAAGGCAGGAGATGGAAATGTAATCTGCGATGAAGAAGGGATAAAGCATAGATGGAGAGAATACACGGAGGAGTTGTATAGGGAAGACAAACGAGTCAAAAAAGAACAAATTGACGTAACAGAGTATGAAAAGGAACCGGAGGTCATGGAAGCGGAGGTAGAATGGGCAATCAGACAACTCAAGGACAATAAGGCACCCGGTCAAGATGGGATACCTATAGAACTGATAAAAGCAGGGGATGATGCGATGATAAAAACAATAACAAAATTGTGCAATCAAATATGGGCAACTGGAGAATGGCCGGAGGACTGGAAGAAGTCGATCTTTATACCTATATTCAAGAAAGGAGATGCGAGGGAGTGTGAAAATTATAGGACGATAGCAATGATATCACACACTAGTAAAATATTACTGAAAATAATTCACAAAAGAATGGAAGGCACAATTGAAAGAGAACTTCCGGTGAACCAGGCAGGGTTTAGGAAATCTCGTGGAACTCGAGACCATATAGCCAACATGAGGTGGATAATGGAGAGACAAAGGGAGTATGGACAGGAGGTTCACATCTGTTTCATTGACTATAGCAAGGCATTCGACTGCATTAACCATGATTTAATGTGGAAAACCCTGCTTGAAATGGGAATTCCGAAACACCTGATAATGTTACTAAAGGGTTTATATGAAGACCAGATAGCGGTGATAAGAACAGAATACGGAGACACTGACAATTTCAGAATCAAGAAAGGAGTGAGGCAGGGATGCATCTTGTCTCCATTCCTGTTTAATCTATATGCTGAAAGAATAATGAGAAAGGCAGAACTGGAGGGGGCAATTGAGGGAGTAAAAATTGCTGGAAAGACACTGAATAACCTTAGATACGCGGATGACACAACATTAATGGCAAAAAGAAAAGAGGATCTGGCAGAACTGATAAGAAGGGTCAGGAGAGAAAGTGAAAAAGCTGGTTTATACTTCAACATAAAGAAGACAAAGGTCATGACAACAGCAGATTGGGATAGTTTTGAGATAGACGGAGAGGAAATAGAGGTGGTAGAAAGCTTCACATTCCTAGGATCACTGGTTGGAAAGGAGGGAAAGTGTGATCCAGAAATAAAACGAAGGATTGCTATAGGGAAAGCTGCAATGACCGGACTGGAAAAGATATGGAAAGACAAACATGTGAGCATAGAAACCAAAAAAAGGCTCGTGAGAGCACTAATCTTTCCTACGGTACTGTACGGTTGCGAGACGTGGACAATGACAAAGAACATGGAAAATAAGGTTAACGCTTGTGAAATGTGGATATGGAGGAAGATGCTGAGAATATCTTGGACTGAGAAAAGAACGAACGAATCAATACGAGAGGAGATTGGAGTTGAGAATGAAGAGTCGTTAAAACAAACTGCGACAAGAATGAAGCTAAGGTTCTTTGGACATGTTATGCGATCTGATGGTCTGGAGAAGGAAATGATGCTGGCGTGCGGTGAGGGGAGGAGAAGACTGGGTCGCCCAAGGAGGAGATGGATGGATGAGATACAAGATGTAACTGGCATGAATTTGGCGGAATTGAGAGACTTGTCATCGAATAGGAGACGGTGGAGTGTGTTCACCAGGACGATCGCTAGAGCTCCACGAGCTGACAGCACAAGGTGACAAGGTGAGCCTCTAAAGATGACCATGACCTTAAAAATGATGCTAATGTCATTAAGTGCTTACAGAAGCAAGTATATTCTTAATTAACCAATTGTTTATCACAATTTGCTGTACAAACATCTTCTAAGCACAATTAGAAAGTATATACTATGCTAACAATGAAAAGGGTATTCTTTATCCTTATTAACATCACCATAATCATCATGATTATCATCATCCATGACATTGCTATCATCACAAAACCAATGCCATTATTGGTAAAAATGTACATACTAGATGCTTGATGTTGAATATGTGCTTTTTTCAAAGGATCTTCTGTTTCTGCTCTCCAATGTTTTTGAATGTGTGCTTTTTTCAGAGGATCTTCTTTTTCTGCTCTCCAATGTTTTTGAATGTGTGCTTTTTTCAGAGGATCTTCTGTTTCTGCTCTCCAATGATTTTGAATGTGTGCTTTTTCAGAGGATCTTCTGTTTCTGCTCTACAATGTTTTTGAATGTGTGCTTTTTTCAGAGGATCTTCTGTTTCTGCTCTACAATGTTTTTGAATGTGTGCTTTTTTCAGAGGATCTTCTGTTTCTGCTCTCCAATGTTTTTGAATGTGTGCTTTTTTCAAAGGATCTTCTGTTTATGCTCTCTAATGTTTTTGAATGTGTGCTTTTTTCAGCGGAACTTCTCTTTCTGCTCTCCAATGTTTTTGAATGTGTACTTTTTTAAAAGGATCTTCTGTTTCTGCTCTCCAATGTTTTTGAATGTGTGCTTTTTTCAGAGGATCTTCTGTTTCTGCTCTCCAATGTTTTTGAATGTGTGCTTTTTTCAGAGGATCTTCTGTTTCTGCTCTCCAATGATTTTTAATGTGTGCTTTTTTCAGAGGATCTTCTGTTTCTGCTCTACAATGTTTTTGAATGTGTGCTTTTTTCAGAGGATCTTCTGTTTCTGCTCTCCAATGTTTTTGAATGTGTGCTTTTTTCAGAGGATCTTCTGTTTCTGCTCTCCAATGTTTTTGAATGTGTGCTTTTTTCAGAGGATCTTCTGTTTATGCTCTACAATGTTTTTGAATGTGTGCTTTTTTCAGAGGATCTTCTGTTTCTGCTCTCCAATGTTTTTGAATGTGTGCTTTTTTCAAAGGATCTTCTGTTTCTGCTCTCCAATGTTTTTGAATGTGTGCTTTTTTCAGCGGAACTTCTCTTTCTGCTCTTAAAGTTTTAACGGGTTGTTGCACTGTTTTGCCTTTTCTTCCACTTGCACCCTTTTCTTTTTCAGCTGATTCGACACCCAGTAGTGCAGAGTTCCTATCTAGGGTCACAGATTGTATGGTCATTAACTCGCTTTCTGATTTTGAATTGCTCTCTTCATCAGATTCGATGCGTGGCAACTTTGATTTTCGTGGTTCGTTCACAGACTTGAGATTGTCTTCACTGACAGAACATCTGTTAGGCTCTGGAATATATAAATACAATGCTTGTATAACAACAGTTCATCACAGTCAAACTAGTTTTTACAAGAAGTTTCTTTTCAATATATTTTATTTATGGCATCTGTTAAGCAAATAACATTAGTAAATCTGAATCTGAAGACGTTTCCATGGTTGTTACTTGGAGTCCGCTCAGCAGACCCGCAATAGTTGGACTGCCACACAAACGACTTTTCCACAAATTACTGCAACTAATTTCACATTTAGTGCATTGCTAAACAAATTTTACAACTGAGATAATTAAAATGCAACAGCTAAAAACTGCAATCAAATTATTCTACTCTATTTGATTTATTTCTTTGCTGGGGACTGCACACCTGTATTAAAGCAGAGTCTTACTCTTGAAAGATGGTTAGATAGACCTCAAATGAAAACTAAGTCACTAACAAACCTTCCACTGGAAGTGAATCCAACTTCTTTCCTTTGAATGAGGTCATTTCCAATGAATCCAGAGCCATAAGTATTCTCCCAACTTTAGTTATCTCAATGGCAGGTGTGTGAAGGCGATATGCGGATTTGTGGATGTCTATGTTATGTCCCAAGTGATTTGACAACCACTCCAGCTCTCCAGGCAGCATCTCGATCAACTGAATAATAAGAATAAGTAAATACGATAAAGTAGTTGATATAAAGAAGTCTTTAAATTCATGCTTGTAAACAAGTATTTTAAATGAATTGGCCTGCTATTACTAATAAGCAGTTAAAACAGGAGTTGTTCATACTTCTGAGTTCATTTCTTATTTTGCCTCCACCAAATCATGGCCCTGTCATGTATGTTAGTCCGCAAACGAAAATAATCGGCTTTTATTCCTCCTCAAAGCAATCTTTACTTAACAAAAATGATCGAAACTTTTACTTTGACTTGTTTTCACACGCTTTAATGTACTTTTTGCGCCAAAATGACTTTCTCGTCTCGCTTCCCATGAGGTGTCAATAAGCCACAATATATTATCCCGGGTACACAGAATTTATCCGCCGTCAATCATCACAATCGCAATATTCCTTATTCTAAATGCTTAAGCAACGAAGTCGCTGGAACCAGTTTCTTCATATAAATATGCTTTTTCTTTAACTTTTGTTATTGGCATTACCTAGCAACTTCTAGCTTACAGTATTTAATAAATGCTTTTACTTCATTTACTACTGAGCTAGTCTGAGCATGGTCAAGGCCATACCACAGTATAAATAATACGGTCGACATTGGAAGACAACTCGACATTGGAAAACGTGTACAGTTGTACATTGACATTTACTGCATTTTCCATCAAGAAAGCTACAGCATAATATTATTATAATTCCTTTTACTATTGCGTACTGTACTGTAATATAAATCGAAAAAGTTGTTGATTACTAAATTATCTGACAGATCTAGGAATTGTTTGATACTTCAGACGAGGGATGAGAATTCCGTGAATCCAATATAGGCCTACGCTTCGGAGTAGGTATCTTGAAGGGGCGCTAGGGCCTATATTACATTTTGATTAATTATTACGTGGGTAGCCTTGCAGTTGGAAAGGTGTATGGTTGTACAAGCTTTGTGGCAATATCTGACTGAGAAGCGTATTTTTTTGTGGGGAAACATTCACAAGGCTGTAAAGCAATGAGTTTGCTCTAATTTAGTAGGGCCTACAGCGTAAAAGTAAATTGTTTTAAACTCGAAGTAAACTTAGGACACAAACTTGTTTGAGCTTGTCTAATATTCTTAGAATTCTCCAGTTGTATTGCTTTAGCTCATGTTGCTTACAGCTTCCCTTGAAAGCATGTAACGAGTTATGGCTCGTCAATAAATGAAGTCACACTATTTTGGCACAAAGTTGACCCCGATTCCCTTCTCGTCACATTTCGCATGAACTTCTATATACATTAAGCATAGAAGTTCATGCATAGCGTCAGACAAGTCTAACCACCTCCCGCACTTGGGACGTGACGTCATTTATGGAGAGCCCCTTATGTATATAAAAATTGTGAAAGCACTACTGAATAAAAACCGTACGAATGCAATACTCAGAGAAACCTAAAACAATGCATAATTGTTTGTAATCACAAAATCATGAAATCATGTTCTTCTCAGAACACAAGTCAACGATGAAGACCTTCAGATAGGGTAGTGACAATTCCTCGACTTTCATGAAGTATATATTATTCAGAAAGGAAGTGACCAATTGTACCATAACAGAAATCCGGTAGTGTATCAAGTATATCTGTAACACGCATAATTGTATATATACTCATTGCTATACTCATGCAATACTCATACTGTAATGCATCAAACATTTAGCTGTGCAATTAACAATATTCTCTCATTTTGTATTATGTACCAAATTAGAGAATGCATACTCGTGTATTTAATATGTCAATATATCAACAGTTTGTAGCATTCTGTCAATATGGTGACATGATGAAGAATTTAACCAAGTTAGAGACAATTCCATGAATTTTATGTACTACAGGAAGAGGAACGATGCTACCAACCACTACTGACTGCAATGTAATAGTTAGAACTACACATACTCGTGTATTTAATATGTCAATATATCAACAGTTTGTAGCATTTCTGTCAATATGGTGACATGATGAAGAATTTAACCAAGTTAGAGACAATTCCATGAATTTTATGTGCTACAGGAAGAGGAAAGATGCTACCAACCACAATGTAATAGAGTTAGGCTACCTAGTGTAATTAGAATTCTTCTAACACACATTACTATATATTACTATATATACATGTTGTTTAGGATGGGTAAATGGGTAATCCAGACTTTTAGGTTACAGACCGTTATTACCCAGACCTGAAATAGGTTTATGGCTGTTGTAAGCCCGACCTATATAAAATATATGAAGTAATGTATGCTAGAATAAACTTGGAATTGTTCTCATTGCTATACTCATATCTATTTAGTGCATAAAACATTTGGCTATGCAGTTAACAATTTGCTCTCTTTTTGTATTATGTACCAAATTAGAGAATGCTTCGGTCTCAAAGAGCATTGATAATTCTGAAGTAACTTCTTTAAAATGTAACCAAACGTGAGTTCATAATTAAATGATATAGGATGAACACTGAACAATTATAGTTCAATGTTAGTCTTATACCGTTTACATTCTTTACTTCTGGTTAAATGTTTAGCATATTACATGCAGTGAAACACATATCAAGGTTCTGAAGCACTACTGACTGCAATGTGTATTTAATATGTCAATATATCAACAGTTTGTAGCATTCTGTCAATATGGTGACATGATGAAGAATTTAACCAAGTTAGAGACAATTCCATGAATTTTATGTACTACAGGAAGAGGAACGATGCTACCAACCACAATGTAACAGAGTTACCTAGTGTAATTAGAATTCTTCTAATACACATTACTATATATTACTATATATACATGTTGTTTAGGATGGGTAAATGGGTAATCCAGACTTTTAGGTTACAGACCGTTATTACCCAGACCTAAAATAGGTATATGGCTGTTGTAAGCCCGACCTATATAAAATATACGAAGTAATATATGCTAGAATAAACTTGGAATTCTTCTAATCGCTATACTTATATCCAGTGCTTTTTTTTATAGAAAAAAAGGTTCCGGAACGGAACAATAGGTGCCGGTACGCAACAATTATGGGCGGGCTAAAATCACGAGAAAAACGGGGTTGGGGGTTGGGAGGGGTATCAATAAACACTGAAAACAGTTCAAAACACTTAAATTAAATTAAAATAACTAAATTATTGTTTTAATAATTAAAATAAATAAATTATTTACTTATGTTTGGTTACAAGTTTAACATGTTTAAATGCAGTGAAACATATATAAACGTTCTGAAGCACTACTGGCTGCAATGTTATAGTTAGAACAACACATACTCTCATGCAATATGTAATATGTCAATATATCTATAGTTTGAGGGCATTCTTGTAATATGATGTCAAGATAAAATGTTTTAACCAAGGCAGTGACAACTCCATTAATCTTATGTACTCCGAGAAGAGGAAAGAAGCTACCAACCGCAATGTTACAGAATTACCTATTGTAACTAGAATTTTTTAAGACACATTAGTATATATATATATATATAAATAGGCTCTTTAGGATGGGTGAATGGTTAGTCCAGACATTATAGGTTACAGACCGATATAACCCAGACCTGAAATAGGTAGAAGACCTTATTAAGCCAGACGCATATATACAATCTATGAAGAAGAAAAACGCTAGAATGAATTTTGCCTTAATCTCATTGCAATGCAATAATGCCTGTTTTGTGTAGCAGTCATATGGCCGTGAGGAACATAACTTTCTTTATATTGGTATCAAGGTACCAATTCAAAACTGCGTAGATCTCAAGGATCTAGGATCAGAAAGGAAGTGACCAATTGTAACTTAATAGAAATCCCTAGTGTGACAAGTACACTTGTAACCCATATAATTGTATATACAGACTGTTTAGGATGGGTCAATGGGTAGTCCAGACTTTTAGGTTACTGACTGTTATTACCCAGACCTGAAATAGGTAGATGGCCGTTGTAAGCCCGACCAATATAAAATTTATGAAGCAATATGCTAGAATTAGAACTTAGAATTATTCCCATTGCTACACTATTATATCAACTTAGTGTATCAAATATTTGGCTGTGCAGTTAACAATTTGCAAAATCTCTTATTTATATAATATACTGAATTAGAAATTGGCTGGGTCTCAAGGAACAATGATAATACTAAACTGCTCTATTCTCATCTTATACCATTTACATTATTTACTTATGTTTGGTTACAAGTTTAACATGTTTAAATGCAGTGAAACATATATAAACGTTCTGAAGCACTACTGGCTGCAATGTTATAGTTAGAACAACACATACTCTCATGCAATATGTAATATGTCAATATATCAATAGTTTGAGGGCATTCTTGTAATATGATGTCAAGATAAAATGTTTTAACCAAGGCAGTGACAACTCCATTAATCTTATGTACTCCAAGAAGAGGAAAGAAGCTACCAACCGCAATGTAACAGAATTACCCATTGTAACTAGAATTTTTTAAGACACATTAGTATATATATATATATATAGGCTCTTTAGGATGGGTGAATGGTTAGTCCAGACATTATAGGTTACAGACCGATATAACCCAGACCTGAAATAGGTAGAAGACCTTATTAAGCCAGACGCATATATACAATCTATGAAGAAGAAAAACGCTAGAATGAATTTTGCCTTAATCTCATTGCAATGCAATAATGCCTGTTTTGTGTAGCAGTCATATGGCCGTGAGGAACATAACTTTCTTTATATTGGTATCAAGGTACCAATTCAAAACTGCGTAGATCTCAAGGATCTAGGATCAGAAAGGAAGTGACCAATTGTAACTTAATAGAAATCCCTAGTGTGACAAGTACACTTGTAACCCATATAATTGTATATACAGACTGTTTAGGATGGGTCAATGGGTAGTCCAGACTTTTAGGTTACTGACTGTTATTACCCAGACCTGAAATAGGTAGATGGCCATTGTAAGCCCGACCAATATAAAATTTATGAAGCAATATGCTAGAATTAGAACTTAGAATTATTCCCATTGCTACACTATTATATCAACTTAGTGTATCAAATATTTGGCTGTGCAGTTAACAATTTGCAAAATCTCTTATTTATATAATATACTGAATTAGAAATTGGCTGGGTCTCAAGGAACAATGATAATACTAAACTGCTCTATTCTCATCTTATACCATTTACATTATTTACTTATGTTTGGTTACAAGCTTAACATGTTTAAATGCAGCGAAACATATATAAACGTTCTGAAGCACTACTGGCTGCAATGTTATAGTTAGAACAACACATACTCTCATGTAATATGTAATATGTCAATATATCAATAGTTTGAGGGCATTCTTGTAATATGATGTCAAGATAAAATGTTTTAACCAAGGCAGTGACAACTCCATTAATCTTATGTACTCCAAGAAGAGGAAAGAAGCTACCAACCGCAATGTAACAGAATTACCCATTGTAACTAGAATTTTTTAAGACACATTAGTATATATATATATATATATAGGCTCTTTAGGATGGGTGAATGGTTAGTCCAGACATTATAGGTTACAGACCGATATAACCCAGACCTGAAATAGGTAGAAGACCTTATTAAGCCAGACGCATATATACAATCTATGAAGAAGAAAAAACGCCAGAATGAATTTTGCCTTAATCTCATTGCAATGCAC
Source organism: Allolobophora icterica (assembly GCA_963556255.1). Taxonomy (NCBI): domain Eukaryota; kingdom Metazoa; phylum Annelida; class Clitellata; order Crassiclitellata; family Lumbricidae; genus Allolobophora; species Allolobophora icterica. Next base: position 575,526 of record OY744608.1, on the reverse strand, counting down.
TAATGCCTGTTTTGTGTAGCAGTCATATGGCCGTGAGGAACATAACTTTCTTTATATTGGTATCAAGGTACCAATTCAAAACTGCGTAGATCTCAAGGTACGCCAAAAATACTAAATTGTTCTAGGTAAGTCTAATACCATCTATAACAAAATATTATAGTTTAACTATTGCAGACAGTGTATTTATAAATGTGTATTTTCGTGTACAAAAATTGTCCTTAGGATGACTGATGTCAAAACATGTTTGAATTATCAGTATTATTCAAAGTGAAAACTTGGTTAGCAATATCATGCTTTGAAATGTTAATGTTGAAGTTTTTAAAGAACAATCCCACTATCAAACTTTTAATGACTTTATTAAGACTGCCAATCTGATGCTGTGTGACAACAGGGTTGTATGCCCCACTGAGTCACATGCGTATCTGGTTCTCACAATTCTACATCATTCAGTGTTAACTTTTTCATGAGTGATGCCTTGTCGAATAAGGTGGAGTAATCCTAGGTGTTATCCTAGATAGAGTTATAAATCTCTAAGATCACCTACCACTGGTGCTACACCTTTCTGACTGCCTACCGGTTTAAAAAGTGACTGTGATAGGCAATGCTCGTAAAACATAGGCAGAAATGGTTGAGATAGGATAAAGCTGACCTTATCTCATACTATCATGCTACAAATGTGTATCTATCTGATATCAGTTACCTTAATATGTGCACAAACTGTGCAGTGGGTTGCACCTGTGAATGTGGTAATGATATAAATGCGTTCAATACAAAATAGTTTAGGAATTGTGTTGGGCTGCACACAAGCACTGCCTCCTGACTTCTGCTCTTTACTCTAAACATTACTGGGATGATCAACTCACTGATCTCAAGCACAAAGTCTATAGCAGTCCATGATGAAACAGTTGGTAGGCCCAGGCAAAGACCAATATATGAAGCCAAAAGATATGCAAAGGCTCAATATAGGTTGCTAGGAGAAACACGCAAGCAGCAGAGGATAAGCACATCTCCAATGACTTGCAAAATTATCTTCTACTGCATTCTGAAAAACACAGGAAAGCAAGTTTAAAATAAACACAAACTTTCTCTGTTGGTGGTGGTGGCTTTACTGAATCCAGTAAACTTGCCAATGCCTTTGCCATCAGTTTTAAAAATGCAAGCTCAACCAATAATGAAAATTAAAACCAAGAACTCAAAATTAATATAAATGGTATAAGATAAACATTGAACAATTTAGTATTATCAATGTTCTTTGAGACCCAGGAATTCTCTAATTCAGTGCATTATATAAAAAGAGAGCTTGCAAATTGTTAACTGCACAGCCAAAAAGTTGATACACTAAATAGATATAAGTGTGTAGCAATGGGAATAATTTCAAGTTTATTCTAGCATACTGCTTCATAAAATTTATATAGGTCGGGCTTACGACGGCCATCTACCTATATCAGGTCTGGGTAATAACAGTCATAAACCTAAAAGTCTGGACTACCCATTGACCCATCCTAAACAGCCTGTATATACAATTATATGTGTAAGAAGTATACTTGTTGCACTAGGAATTTCTATTAAGTCACAATTGGTCACTTCCTTTCTGATCCTAGACTTAGTCAAATTCAAGGAATTGTCAGTAACTAACATGAATATCTTTATCTTTGACTTGTGTTGAGAAAAGACTACAAAAAATTAAATATCGCTTTAAGTTTCTCTCAGTATTGCATGTGTCGAGTTTTTATCCCGTAGTACTTTCAGAATTTTTATGTACATAATTTATAACACACCTTTACATGATGCTGTAAGCAACATGAGCTCAAGCAATACCACTGGACATTTTTCAGAACATTAGACAAGCTCTTAAGTGTCTCTCAGTATTGCATGTGTCCAGTTTTTATCCAGTAGTCCTTTCAGAATTTTTATGTACATAATTTATAACACACCTTTACATGATGCTGTAAGCAACTTGAGCTCAAGCAATACCACTGGACATTTTTCAGAACATTAGACAAGCTCTTAAGTGTCTCTCAGTATTGCATGTGTCGAGTTTTTATCCCGTAGTACTTTCAGAATTTTTATGTACATAATTTATAGCACACCTTTACATGATGCTATAAGCAACATGAGCTCAAGCAATACCACTGGACATTTTTCAGAACATTAGACAAGCTCTTAAGTTTCTCTCAGTATTGCATGTGTCGAGTTTTTATCCCGTAGTACTTTCAGAATTTTTATGTACATAATTTATAACACACCTTTACATGATGCTGTAAGCAACATGAGCTCAAGCAATACCACTGGACATTTTTCAGAACATTAGACAAGCTCTTAAGTGTCTCTCAGTATTGCATGTGTCCAGTTTTTATCCAGTAGTCCTTTCAGAATTTTTATGTACATAATTTATAACACACCTTTACATGATGCTGTAAGCAACTTGAGCTCAAGCAATACCACTGGACATTTTTCAGAACATTAGACAAGCTCTTAAGTGTCTCTCAGTATTGCATGTGTCCAGTTTTTATCCAGTAGTCCTTTCAGAATTTTTATGTACATAATTTATAACACACCTTTACATGATGCTGTAAGCAACTTGAGCTCAAGCAATACCACTGGACATTTTTCAGAACATTAGACAAGCTCTTAAGTGTCTCTCAGTATTGCATGTGTCCAGTTTTTATCCAGTAGTCCTTTCAGAATTTTTATGTACATAATTTATAACACACCTTTACATGATGCTGTAAGCAACATGAGCTCAAGCAATACCACTGGACATTTTTCAGAACATTAGACAAGCTCTTAAGTGTCTCTCAGTATTGCATGTGTCCAGTTTTTATCCAGTAGTCCTTTCAGAATTTTTATGTACATAATTTATAACACACCTTTACATGATGCTATAAGCAACATGAGCTCAAGCAATACCACTGGACATTTTTCAGAACATTAGACAAGCTCTTAAGTGTCTCTCAGTATTGCATGTGTCCAGTTTTTATCCAGTAGTCCTTTCAGAATTTTTATGTACATAATTTATAACACACCTTTACATGATGCTATAAGCAACATGAGCTCAAGTAATACCACTGGATATTTTTCAGAATATTAGACAAGCTCAAAGAATTTCATGTCATCAATTTGCTTCGAGTTGAAAACAATTAAGATTTTTACACAATACTAAATTAGAGCAAAATCACTGCTTTACAGCCTTGTGAATGCTACTCCAAAAAGAAATATGCTGTTCAGTTAGAGTTTGTCACACAGCATGTCCTTATACAATCGACCAATTGTAACTTA
>OY744608.1:449747-567247 GCA_963556255.1 Allolobophora icterica | reverse complement strand
CGGCTTTGCTTCTAACAGTGAGGAAGGTCCACACCAACGTGTGCGTATAGCAACCCAACGCCCCTGTAGTCCGGTGTAAAGACTTCAGGCTACCCCCATTTCAAGTTACCCCCCGGTAATCTGAACTCGAGTTCACATTACCCCCAGGGGTAACTTGAAATCGATTTCAGATTCCCCTGTGCTGTTCACATTACCCCCTCTCTGATTTAGCTAAAATGATAAATTCTTATGCTTACAAGTCATGATATGTTTATTTTAATAAAACACGTGAAACATACAAGATTGAAAGCTAGTTTCAATATTTGAAAAAAATAAAAGATGTCACAGAAATGTTGATTGTATTAAAACCACTCATACACTAGTTCAAAGTGCCTGACATATTACATACAAACATAAGATATGCAAAGGTTCAACCTAATTGATGTAATCGTGATCTACAGAGAAAGATAGCTTGTTGTACATCATGTACTAGAGGGTAATGACAGTTTAATGATAAATGTTAACAATTATTATTATGAGATAGTCGAAGAACGGCCCCATTAATTTGAGGGGTTAATCTGAAATCGTAGGGGGTAATCTGAAATCGATTTCAAGTTACTTGAAATCGATTTCAGATTACTCCCCGGTAATCTGAACGCGATTTCAAGTTACCGGAGGGTAATTTGAAATGGGGGTAATCTGAAATCGCTACACCGGGTCTTCAACCAATTGTCGACTGTTTTTCAGATGCTGCTGTATTCGTAACCGTACACTGCAGTGATTAATCTAGTCCCCCTCTTCTGGGAGGGGAAACAAAGTTTCTGGGGGGGGGGTACCAACGAATTAACACAAGATTTTTCTGTAATTTCATCCATCTTGAAAAAGTTTCAGACTTTTCCTTAATTTCATCTTCCAAAAAAGTTGATGACCTTTTTTTAGTCCTTCGTCCGATTTCTTTCTGATGACGCATAAGACGGTTTTCCTTCTGTAGGCAACTCACCGTCTGCTTAAAGTGTAAACATATTTATCCGTTTCAAGGAGAAATCTCTTAAAATGTCTGAATAATCTGACGGGCGTTTTATGGATCTTCCCTTTCCAAGGGGTAATAAGGCCTTATATTTTTGAAGATGTGAACAACTCATCGTATATATTAGCCTTTCTAATAACCGAAGTCTTCTGTGGGGCATATAGAACGCAGAGCCAATGCCTCAGATCCTTCTCTTTCAGAAGACGCAAAACACCTTATCGCATAGGCTATTACAGGCTTTCTATTGACGAATGCCGCCTTAGGCATGTACACGTAGGAGGAAGAACAAAGCCAACATACCTGTATATATTATACCTTTCTCAATCTCGGTTTCCAATCTCCTCCTCCTTCTCCTCCTCCTCCTCTTCCTCCTCCTGCTCCTGCTCCTGCTCCTCCTTCTCCTCCTCTTCCACCTCCTTCTCCTCTCTGTCTGTCTGTCTGTTTATCTGTCTGTCTGTTTGTCTGTCTGTTTGTCTGTTTGTCTGTTTGTCTGTCTGTTTGTCTGTCTGTCTATCTGTCTGTCTCAGATTTTGCAATCGCTCCTTAATCGTCCTTGCACGAGGTCTTTGGAACGAACTCCCGAAAGACAATCGGCAGTTCCCTAATTCTCCCATTTCCTCTGTAAATGTCAGCTTCCCTTTGCATTCTTCCTCTGCTTCCTTCTCTTCCTGGAGAATTTCACTCCAAACTGAAAACGCGTAGGCCTACTTTCCCTAACTATCCGTTCACTCGATCCAAGAATCGATTTTGGAAATGCTATCTATTCCGGTCCGGGTTCCTCTCTAACCCTCAAATTACAACCCCTTCTTAATGCTTCTGCTCGCCTGATTGGTGGCATCCCGAAATTTGGCAACATATAGATCTACCTATATGTATATCCTGCACTGGTTGCCAACGGATTGAATTTAAGATTTTAACTTTCATGCAGAACTGCTTGGTGGGAATTGTCTTATCTTGGTACACTGTGTATCTCTGCCTCGTCCGTTCCTGGCTGGAGATTCCTTCGTTCCCACTGGGCTCGTTCCTTTACGACCCAGCACAGAAGCTTTGCTTGCGTCGGCCCTGTGGCCTGGAATAACCTTGCTCATAAAACTAGAGCTGTGCTAGTCAGCCTATCTCCTTCTGTGTAACACAAGCGCTTGAAGTCTGTTCGGTTTGAACGAAGGTTCTTCTTGTTGGGTCGGGAGCGTTAGGCCTACTGATGAGTTTTTTAATTTGCGCTTCACAAATTCTCATTTATGTTAAGTAATGTTATGTTATGTTAAGTAATGTTATGTTATGTTATGTTATGTTATGTTATGTTGTCCCACTTAATCCTTGACCATCCTTCGACCACCGTTGTAATCAAAACTGCATTCATCGTTAGCATCGGGCTTTCTTCTCCGGCGTGACCCCCTCGATTCAGCCCTGGCACCCAACAGCCTGGCTTTGTGGACAGGATTTGATATAGAGCGACTCTGTCTTACAAAATGTTTGTTTAGTGTCGAGAATTTTTCAGAGATTTACATTACATTACAAAGTGAATACTAATTTGTCTGATATAATTTGCATAACTTTTGTAGCGCTAGAATTATAGCAGTTATTATTGAGTTAAATCATTCGCAGTTTGCAGTAGCGTAGACTTGATAGGTCAAAGTAGGCCATAGAGGTCATCGGGGTCACGGTCGCCAACGTCTGTTTATTTATTCATACATGTTGATAATTATGTCAAGTGCTGCGGCATTTCGTGGAATTGTGAAATGAAATGTAAATGTAAGCGTTCCTCTATAACGACCGTGTGGCCTCAATGCTGCTCAGTGTTCAGTATATGAATTGAAGGGTTAAAGAGCGGACAGACAGACAGACAGACAGACAGACAGACAGACAGACAGACAGACAGACAGACAGACAGACAGACAGACAGACAGACAGACAGACAGACAGACAGACAGACAGACAGACAGACAGACGTGCATGCGTTGCATAGATTGACAATTTGCATAGACAGACAGACAGACAGACAAAGACGAATTTAAAGTCTTGATCTTGAGACCAAAAGTCTTGGTCTTGAGGTTCAAAGTCTTGGTCTTGGTCTTGCAAGAACAAGATCAAGACTCAACTGTCAATATGAACAGTCATTTAACAAAACGCAAGAATTTAAGAATTTAGCATAGGCCCTATTATAATTAATAATACAATTGCTTTAGTATCTGCACGTGAATGAGGCTTTACTGGGAGGATTAAGAAAAGGGTCACGATTTGTACAGTTACATCCAGTGATTGAAAAGCTGCTGTGTGCCAGCGACTTCAGCACCTGTAGAACGTATTTTTTCACATGGGGAATTTTTATGAGGTCCACAGGGCACCTCTTGGTCAGAAAATTCTGAGCGAATTCGTTTTTATAAAATGCAACAGTTATTTGGAATAACATTTCACATGAAGAACTTTTGTAAATACTAATTCGGAATTTTCTGCTGTCTGCATTTAGTTTTGCTTGAATAAAATAAAAGCCTCACGTTTTCATTAAAATAGCGAGTATTCCGACTTGACAATTTTTTTAGTAAGAAATAGAAGTCTGAATATGATTGAGATTTTTTGGGTCTTGGTCTCGTTCTTGAGGTTCAAAGTCTTGGTCTTGAGGTTGAAGGTTTTGACAAGACTGGTTAACTGTGGTCGGGCGAGCGACAGTCAACACTGAGGGACATAATTAAAATATGGCGACAGATGTGTCGTGACTGCGCAGCAAACGAACCGGATGCTGCTCTAGTCCGATCCGACTGCAGCCTTTTGACAGATCTATGCAACGCATGCACAACGCATGTATAATGTACGAGTTCGTATGCAAATGAAGGGTTTCTCGTGTCGAATTATCGCGAGCCAGAAGTTTGAAGAGGGTGGGGTAAACATAGATGTCGATGACCCCTCTTGAGTTCGGTGCGATATTTAGAGCAGAATGGCGTCGATTGAAGTGCGTTGACGTCATGCAAATATTATGTTTCAAGCGCAGATGGGTCACGCGGAGTCTGTTTTGCAGATATGCGAATGTAATCGACGTTTTGAATGAGGTTATTGGACCATTAAACAGCCCTTGTTTTGGGGCTCGTCCGTGGAATTATTGTACAAATTTGTCATCCAATTACACTGAACTACCGATGGGTCACATTCGTCGTTTGTTCACAGTCTAGGCCTATAACGAGAGAAGTTTTACATCAGTTGCTGGGTTGAAATTATTGTGAAGCCTGGATCATCAGAGGCGAGGGTGAGTTATTTATTTTGAAAAGAGAAATACGTGGAACTGAGACTGTGAACCTTGGTTTGTTTGAATTGTTTGAATGGCATTGTTATTGCTATGAAAGAGGCGCAGTGTTTAGATAGTCCCGCGCGCTCTCTTCATATGAAAATATTCGGAATACCAAAGCGAGGAGGGTTGAGTGTAAATATTGTGGCCTGGAGGCTCGGAGCAGTCGAGCGGTAGATTTTCATTACACAGCCAAAGGAAACACCTGCAGTTTAATCATTAGATGGCCGCCAATCATCAAATTAACCGTCGCTCAATGAGCAGAGTAGAGTGCCGCTGGCAATGTTAGTCAGATATCGTAGAACAGGTGAAAGTACTGAGTACGTGCAACGACACAAATGACTAGAGTCTGGAAGTGGTTTATGGATTGGTGGTGGATTCAAATGTCCAACACTCTGTATGTGTGTGTTTAAACTCCGCCACTGTATACAGTCATCGACTGAGTGTGTAAACGGTCGATGTGGTTGGTGAATGGTGACTGCTGCTAGGAAAATTACCCATCAAGTGCGTTGCCAACTCCGATGACACTTAAATGGTTTATTGAAAAATAGCATTAAACCATTTGCTAAACATGGGCTGCATGGCATAAAACAAACCAGTTATAGGACGATGATCGGGTGTTAGGAAAATTACTAATGAAGTGCGTTACAGTCGCCAACTCCGATGATACATAAATATTGTAGGGTTTATTGAATAATATAAACCATCTCATAAACAGGCTGCATGAAATAAACAAGAAATCAGTTATCATATAATATATACAGCTTATAATATACATACGTACACATGTACATACATGCCCATACATACATACATACATGAACACTTACATTTATACTGTTATAGGCCCTACATACAAAATGTCGTACATACATAATAATCTCTAGGCCTATGCATGACAAGATCGCAGAAGATAACTTGCAAGAAACGGAATCAAATTGGAAGAGTGTACCGTGTATTTACAACTTAAGCTATAATACAAGGTCACATTTTTCAGAAAATCGACAATAACACTTAGTTTCTCGCAAAAGCAGATTAAAGGATTTCTTTGTATAACAAAATATAAGATGTTTATATCGTAGCTTTCAATTGAGTGACGTGATGCGTGAAATCTCTTCTCTGTTCAGATCGGTCACGAACTGCGGCACCATGGCTCTGTTGACTCGAAAATGCATGGTCACGTCCGCTCTTAGTAATATTAATATATAATTATATATATATAATATTATAGGGGCCTATATATTATTTATATATATGTATATACATATTATACAAATACAATAAAGCTTTTGTAAGGTGTAGGTTAAAGAAACCTAGATCCTTTAGCAATAGTAAATTGCGTTTATCATTGATGCGTTGCCTGAAGGTCTTCAGTCGTTGGGTGGATCCTCCCTCTTTAGACCCGATAATATTATATAGAATCGTAAGACGATATACCGTTGTATCACGAGAACTGAGAATCGCTGCCTATCGGACAATGAAGCCCTACTATAATAGAGGCGAAGAATGAATACGCACCACAGCCCTTTGATTGCGAAAACCTCTTGGAATGCGAAAACGCTTTTTGAATGCGACAATGCGGAGGAAATAAATCTCGCACTAAAACTCCACCCTACTTTCTAATTAGATGATCGAGTGTCGCTTGAGATGATCGAGTGTCGCTTGAGATGATCGAGTGTCGCCATCCTGTTTATGTCTAGATATGATGTGACGTAGTGTCGCAACAAATGATTAGCATGGCCCTCTTCCTTTATCTCGGTCATCGTTACCGATGGGTCGAAGAGCTGACCTTGTAAGGCGGAGAGTATGGTTTCGAGGTTCTCCTCTGAGGCGGATACTGTGTAGAGACCTTCGCTCAGAGTTGGTCAGCGCCATCGATTGATGCTTGGACATTAGATAGTGGCGCTTAATAAATGCATAAGAGTAATTTCTCAAGGCTGGCATCACCCGAAAACGTCAGTGGTGAAGTTTAGGAGTGCCGTTGATTTTCAGTACTAGATAGCGGATGTCGAGGGAGTTGGAAATTAAGAGAGTAAACGTATGTATGGAAATATTGACATGGAGCCTTTCAAGGACTATCCAGAAGACGTCATATCTCCATTGTTCCCACGTCCTTCGTCTAATGGTAAACGTCGCATCAGATTTCCAAAACATCCTCCTTAGTTAAACAAGGAGTGAGAAAGGGTTACGCAACGATAGCAATTTGTTTATATGGAAATCACCCAACCGTAAATTATATAGTATTGTTTTGGAGTAGGCTTCAGTACAGCTGTATAAACATATTATTACGAGGTAATACGAGCTGCTCATTATATACGGTAGTGTGAGTGCGTGTGTGTGTACGTATGCTGTGAGCTGCATTGAAGACCGTCGTTTTCCGGTTCCTATGGCATTGAGGTATTATACATAGGGTCTGTTTTCGTCGCTAGCGCTTGCTCAACCTGGGTTGACCTAAATAGAGGCGGATGTCAACAGCTGCTGTGCGAGAGATGACGCTTGGAGGAGACAAGGAGGAGGAGAAGGACGAGGAGGAGGAGGAGGAGGAGGAGGAGGAGGTGCCACAGATGCACAGACACATGCACAGGGTCTTGTCGGGGCGTGTGTCTCTCGTGTAAACACGACCCTGGCGTAGGCTGCCTCCTCCGACAAAGAAGCTGCTGCAGCTGCGGCTAACCGAGCTCTGACTCATATCGAGGTCAATCAGGCCAAAATGGCGGCAGTGTGCGCAGGGAAAGCGGTGGGGAGCGAGACGGTGAAGGCGGAGGAGGTGTAATCTACATCCTAGCTAAGTTTTTTGCTTTCGGTGTAAGGGCAACGACCTACCTCGGGTCGAAAGGAGTGCAGGATGGGTATGCAGAGAGAGAGAGAGAGAGAGAGAGAGAGAGAGAGAGAGAGAGAGAGAGAGAGAGAGAGAGAGAGAGAGAGAGAGAGAGAGACCTTTATGTTGAGTTTTAGGATAAACGTATTCGTTGTAACAACAGTGAAGTCCGGTCGAGTGAGGACAGTTTGGACAGAGCATGCTGACACTCTGCAGAGGAAGTAGTATCTGAGGAAGTAGTATCTGATCTCATGGACCACAGGAATCGACCTCTTAGATACCACAACACGCAACAACGGCCTCAGGACCCACCACCTGCTACCGAGGGGAGGATGAAGAGTTGGATGACAATGCACTTGATGCTTCATTTGAGTGATTGTCATTTGATTCCGAGAAAGCATTAATATTGAATAGAGCGCTGTCGAGATATATAAATAGTTTAAAATTGATCGAGCAGAGAGTGTGTTCTCAGTCGATCGGTTGAGAGCGTGAAAGAAGGAAAGCGAGAAGTGGTTGACCGATGCAAAGTGTATACAGGCCGAACGGTAAACAACGGTGAGAGGAAAGTTACTGGGCAGAAGGGTTTCGAGGCCACCGGTGTTTAGTGTGATTCAGCCAGGCCCTCGCTACTCGGCCCTCGCTACTCATCCCTGCGGGTTCCTTCGGTGAGCGCTATTATAGGTCTACTACTTACTCGATGAAATAATTTTAATGCGGTTGGAAAGACGGATCTGTTTCGTGCAGGTGAGGCAGAGTGTGCTTTATTGACATCAAAGGCAAACGATGCGAGTTTACTTTTAATGGGAAATGTGCATTTGGTTTAATTGTGATGCTTCCAGGAAAAGCTATGCGCTGATCTTTGGCTGAGAACTCATTCGGACCCGAACGGATTATCCGTGCAGGCTGTACACTTTGTTGTGTATGTATGTTTGCACGAGGACACGTGATATAGCACGTTTCAGGTGCCACACAAATGCACTTTCCATCGACTCAGCTGTTTGTCTAGAATTCGGGTAAAATGTTTATCTTTCAGTTGTGCTAATTGAACGCTTGGAATTGCAGTTTAGCCACGGAATGCAATACACGCATGGGCGTCCGGAGGCAGGAGGGGCAAGTGGGGCATTTGCCCTCCTGGATATGGAGAATTGTCTCGTTTTCTGTGTTCATGAATAGGAAAAACGTCATTTTGCCCCCTAGAAAAATGTTGCCCCCCAGAAAAATTCCTACGGACGCCCATGCACGCAGGTCGTAGGCCTACATGGTGTCATTTGAAAGGCTGTCAAAGGCACAGCCAGGGCAGAGATTTGTAATTACGACAATTTGTATAGCATCGTTGGTAGCAAGCTACTTCTAGGATGCTTCACAAAAACGCATGCACACAGTCTACTGTCAAGGTTAATGCTCGGAGGTTTTGCTTAGTAAGTGAAGTTTCAACTGTTTTTTAAAAACAAATATGCTTTTGGCTTTCTGGATATCGGCAGGAAGACTGTTCCAAGCACGCGGGCCAGCGACCCGAAAGGCCCGATCGCCCATTTTGGTTTTTGTCGCTGGCACGAATACATCTGCGGATTTTGCTGATCGCAATCGCGACCGATTAGGGTCGTCCGATAGCGGCCTGATGTTGTCTGCGAGGTAGCGTGGTGCGCAGTTATTCAGGCATTTGTGCACCATGATGCAAAGCTTATACTTGATCCGCTCGCCTATTCTGAGCCACTGAAGATCTTGGATCACGGCTGTGGTGTGGTCGAACTTTTTAAGTCTCATGACCAGGCGAGCAGAAGCGTTGATGACCGCCTGAAGCCGAATGATGCTGCGCTGTGGCAAGCCAGCAAAGGCGACATTGCAGTAATCGATTCGGCTCAGGATTAAACTTTGCACCAGATGGCGAGTCACGTCCTGTGTGAGAGACCGAGAAACAGCTCTCAGCTGTCTCAGGATTCCAAAGCTCGTCCTCACAAGCCCTGTGATGTGTGACGTCATTGATAGGTCTCTATCGAGGTAAAGGCCGAGGTCGCGAACCTCGTTCCTTGGCTCGACAGCATCCGCACCAATGACGAAAGGACTTCGATCTAATTTTTCAACCCTACGTGAGGACGAGCACCAGATGAATTCTGACTTCGATGAATTGAGCTGCAGTCGATTGCATTTCATCCAGTCAGCGATGTCGCTGATGCAGCTCATTGACATGGACCGCAGACGCTGTACGTCGGTAGAATCAGGACGACAGAATCCGTAGACCTGTGAGTCGTCTGCGTATAGATGACCTTGCAGACCGTTCTTGGATATTATGGTCAAGATGTCGGCAGTATAAAGGAGGAAAAGAATGGGTCCCAGGACTGAGCCTTGAGGGACGCCACAGGTGAGGATAGTTGCTGTGGAAGAGGAACCGGCCTGGCGGACACATTGTTGTCTGCCAGTGAGGTAGGACGTCATCCACTCTAGCGCAGTAGATGACATACCAAAAGACAAGTGCAGTCGATGAAGCAGAATGTCGTGGTCGACTGTATCGAATGCCGCAGACAGATCTAGAAGAGAAAGAAGAGAGAAGTTTCCAGAGTCAATCGCAAGAAGAATGTCAGACAGCATATCTGCAAGAACCGTCTCAGTAGAATGGAAAGCACGGTAGGCCGACTGTCTGTCGGGGAACAACTGGTTGATGTTGAGGTAATTGACAAGTTGCCTGGCTACAACCCGTTCCAGCATTTTAGACAGAACAGACAGGTTGGAGATTGGTCGATAGTTTTTTACATCTGAGGTGTCTAGGCCAGGTTTCTTTGGTAGCGGAGTTATGGTTGCAACTTTGAAGGCCGTTGGGACTCTGCCAGTTGAAATGGAACGGTTGACCAGTTGAGTGACAAATGGGGCAATAGTGCCAGCACATTCCTTTAGCAGCCACGTAGGCAGCGGGTCGGCCGTTGACTGCTTGTTTGGAGTGCACTGGATAAGGCCCAGAATGTCATCGACGGAAACAGGCGATAGCGAAGATAGGCGGTGAGGTGTGTTTGAATAGGTTGGGTCAGCAGCGTCAGCGGTGGACTCTCTCACATCAGCAACTTTCTTGTCGAAGAAATGATGGAATTCGTCAGCTGAAATGAGGTTGTCCGCTGGCGTGCGTCCCCGACCAAGCACCTTATCAATCGTTTGCCAGAGTTTGCGAGGTGCAGAACGCTGGGTCTTGATCGTCTGTAGCCAGAAATCAGACCGTCTGGTGTTTAAAGTATGGCGATACTGCCGGCTCCCTTCGAGCCATTCTGCACGACGCAAAGATCTGGCCGCCTCAGTCTTGGCACTGTGTACGCGGCGCTCTAGGCGTCGCACTCGCTTCTTTTGGTCTCGACAGACGTCATCGAACCAGGGATCGGATGGTCTTTTACGGATGGTCACCTTACGAAGAGGGACCAGCCTATCGAGAACGCTGGCGATGACGCTGTCGTAGACACCTGCCAGTTGATCGGCATCCAGAGAGTTAATGAAGTCTGTGTCACATAAAGGCGACTCCTGAATAGCCGAGCGGAACTCGTCGACCTGAAAATGCTTCCAAGACCGGCGAGTTTCAGTGACATAGATTGGTGGTGGTCGTCGTAGATCTGTGGACCATTTGATGAGTCGATGGTCAGACAGACCGGTGTCGATCACGCCAATGGTTGGAGCTGGGAGGTCACTCCTAGTTATAACAGCATCCAGAATGCCTCCCTTGTCATGCGTTGGTTCATGTACATGGTTGGTGAAACCGAACGACTCTATCACATTGGTAAATTGAATGCACAGTGGGTCGGACGGGCGATCGAGGCGGATGTTGATATCGCCCGTTACGATCACAGGGTCTGTCAATACCGCCAGACTTTCCAGCATGGATGAAAGTTCACTGAAGAAGTCCTGAGTGGCAGCAGTAGACCCTGGACGATACAGCAGTAGGATGATAACTGAAGAACCCTTGCTGGTAACGCGTGCACATAGATGTTCAAAGGACTGCGGGCTGCCGACGTTTAGTTTAGTCAAACGAATTTCAGTTGGAGCAATGATGGCAACCCCGCCATGGTTTGTGTTGCTTGCCGTTTGCGTGTTGTTCTTAGGCTGTCTAGGCCGAGCGCGCTCCAGCACCTGGTAGCCCTGTGTCCGTAGTCGTCTGAGGTCGACAGAGTCGTCGTCGAGCCAGGTCTCGGTCAAACACAGAACAGGAATGTCCAGATCTGAAGCGAGCTCTTTTAGCGCCTCTAGCTTCTTGGGCAAGGAACGAATATTGAAAGTGGCACAGCTGAGTTGTTTTGCCGGCTGATGGATATGCCGCTCTGTCCGTGTGTGGGTCAGAACTCTAACAGGCGATGAGATGTTCGACTTCTGTCGTATACACTCGGCTGAACGGTGTACAGGTTGGTGCACAGGGCGATTGCCAGAGATAACGGCAATGCCAGTGCCCTCTGCCTCAGCGTACGTCGAAGCCGGGCGGCGACGCTTGCCACCCCTGCACCCGCGTGCACTTACTCTGGTGGTTACTAATGAGTTTATGCGTACGCAGGTACAAGGGGTCAGTGAAGGCCCTGCCCAGCGCAGACTCAGTAGCTGGTCACGTGAGTATGTTGCACGCCTCGATTCCACGCTTAAATCCATCCTAAAGTGTTATAATACACTAAGATATCCTAAGAAATTAGACGAAAAATCTAGTCCAGAAAGACGAGCGTCAAAAATAAAATAACTTTTACAAAGAACAACTAAATATGAGCTAAGAATAAGGTAAAATAGACGAATAAACACGAGCTTAACGAATGCGACTGACCGCTGCCACATACGGCGCGATTTGGTTCGAGATTTCTGCTCCGCGTGGGCCCTCAGCCAACTCAGCTATAATGAGTACACTGACCGTACACTGTTGGTGGGAAGACGAGACGGCGAAGGAGAGGACTGGCCACCTGCCCTGATATGCCGAGACTAAGAAAATGAAGTTGCTAACACTTCATGTCCATGGCTGCCTTAGGTCTAGCTTAAGGGACTGCTCTTCTTCTAAAGTGTGGAATTGCGTCATTTGGAAGGCAGTTGGGTAGAATATGGAGCCAGACAAAAGAAAATACAACGTGGAATAAATAGAGGAATATCCGTGGGGATGGACTGCACCAATTCCTGTCTGCCAGTCAGTGTTGTTTTTGACAACAGCTGCTTCCAAGAATATTGCTCACTCACTTGGTAGCATCACTTCCTCCCACACAGTCAGGGCAGAAGGGGACACAGGGTCTGGTTGGCTGCCAGGAAACAACACACCAGTGATTTACACTCTGTTGTGTTTCTTCCTCGTCTGGAATGAAAAGACTTTGGAGAGATGGTTAGTCTGTCTTTCGGTTGCATTTGTTCCATGGATACGGCCATTGCAATCGCCGCGGTGAGCAACTTTATAAGCGGCTGAAGAAAGCATGAGAAGGAAAAAGAACAATCACAGAGAAAGGTTTAGTAAATTTAGGTCCACGTCTTTTTCAGTATTTCTGAGATTAAGATCAAACAGTTCAAGAAGTACTTGGCTGTTTGCCTCTCTGTCTTTTTGCATGTCTGCCTTGGTATGTCTGCATACTCTTCTCTCTCTCACCTTGTATGTGTGCCTGCCTGTGTTGTACATATCTCATTCTTGACATTGTAGAACCTGCTTAATCTAAAGAGGAAGCAGTTGTCAAGGTTTTCGCTTGAATCATCCTCTGAACGGGTCAGAGGTGGAAGCTGGGTGACGATGGATGCAGTTCAGATGGAGGACCAGATGGAGAGCATGCAGAAGCTGATGCACCAGGTGTTTGAGAAGATGAACCATTTCCACAACAATGACCACCACGTCAGCTTCAATCTCCATGACGACACGGCTGATGGAGGAATCGTGATTCCACCATTCCCTTCAGACAATGGACAGAGTGGCTCCGAGATGAACCACAGTCCGAGTTCATGGGAGACGACCATGTACAGTCTGGCAAAGGAACTCGAGACCATCTGTAGCCGTGGATCCAGTCCACGAGATTCTCCCAACATCAGTCCTTGCGTCACTCCGACGAATGGAATCTCAACCCAGGCAAAGTCCCAACGCACCGTGAGCCTCGCTAGTGGACCGCTCCCTCATCAGGGGTCGCTCTGCAGCGAGGGTAGTTGCGGAAGCAGCACCTACATTTCACCCTCCGGTGCCAGGCCGGTACGAGTGCGACACGAAGAGACCGAGGACCGCCTCGACCGTAGTCTGACGATGATCTGTCGCCAGAACTCGCCCCAGGCAACGCACTTTTTCTTAGGAGATCCATCAGGCGGGATGCACATGAAAGATACATCGAAACGCGGTTCAGCGCTGAAGTATCGGGATTCGGCAAAGTACGGGATCAAGTTTCGACTGGATCTGAAAGATAGAAATCCAGACAACATCACCGTTTCGATCAACACTGAAGAGCACATCCTGAGGGTGTTTGACGATGGGGAACCAATCCATCTGCTCCAGTTAGCAGAAAACACCGACCCGCAGACGCTGTCATGTACGATACTCGATGGAAATACTCTTTTCATCAAGCAGCGCTCCAAGGAAATGATGTGCCTCGAATACGAAGGGAGTTCAGAGGTCAACCTGCCGATCTCGCGACAGGACGAATCTCTTCTGACGACGACGATCAGCCTTCGGGTTCCGTCGAATGTCAACGCCGAAGACGTCTCCGTCAAGACAATCGACGATACTCTGATGATTCGGACGGGCGGTTCAACCAGTGACGCAGCATCCAGTGCTCACCAGTTCTGGGTTGCTGTCAACCTTCCAGAGGGTACGGACACTCGAAGCGTATGCGCCTGGGTGATGAAAGGTTGCCTGACAGTCAAAGGTCGTCTAATGCCAACCAGTCGAAGAATGACCTGTGCATTCTGAGGTCAAACATCGATGGAAGGTGGCAGAAAATCGAGGAGAGAACGCGTCGATGGTAACGAGGTCGTCGTGTTCGACTCCCGGAGTCTTCTTGCAGTTTTGCTTCAGAAACAATTGAGGAAAATGTGTCTCCTGCTTCTTGTTCATTCATTCATTAGTTCACTCGTTCGTTCGTTTCAGAGACCGCTTCTGACTGTGCTATGAAGAGTTTGAGCTTATTCTCTCTTACATGATCAGGATCAACCTGCATTCAGTGCCAAGCTGAACAGATGGGCATTGTTATGTTTCTCGTAAAGCTTATAAGAATTGCTCAGACCCAACATTTGCAGCTGTACAGTAATGGCTTCAGTGTGCTTATGGTGAACTGCTTTTGTGCGTTTCTGTGTGATAAACTGTTTCAAAAATATGTTGCCAAATACAATGAGTTAATGGTGTTAAAGTCATGTGGAAAGTGCAAGTTTTTCTGATAGGAATCATGAAAACCATATGAAATTAGTTTTATTGTGGGTCTTAATGCTAACTGAATGCTACCGGATCTCATGTTCAGTTTCAATTCTTGCAATGTCAGCCAATTACTCGATATGAAAGAAAAGCCAGCACTTCATCATGATACACTGCTCTGTAATCAATGAATTAATTTCTGCAAGAGGTTTCATGCAGTTATTGTCCACATTCAGTTGCAACTACTTGCCATAAAAGAAAAATATCAATTGGCTGTGATTTGTATTAAAATGTACAGTTATAAACAGTCAGTAGAATTGGAATATTTTTTACAAATGCTATAGAACAATAATTTGCAATCAATTGTTTTTTAAAATGAATTGCGGTTTTCAGATCGATATAAATACTGAACATTTAAACAATTGAAATCACAAAATTACAACTGATAGATCACATGATCGAATTGATTTAACAGTTTGACAGATGATCGCACTTTCTAAGAAACGTAAAGTGATTAAATAATTCCTCATTTTCTGGTTAAATGGTGATAACATCAGTACAACATTAATTGGTTTTCTCATGAACCATATGACTGGACACAGACAGAATCCATCAACGTGACCTTGAATCCGAACGATATCATCAACAACATGCATTCCTAAAAATCCTACGTTTCTTCACCTCTTTTCATCTTCTTGCACTCGGTTGGTTTTCTTCTGAACTGAACGTAGAAGCCAAAAATAACAAAATGATGAACAACATGAGATCTGGATTTCTAAAAAACCGAGGTTTCTCCCATCCATCTCTCCATCTTGCGTCTTACTGGCATCAGCTTGTCCGTATGTCTATCTCTGCCTGTATCCTTCTGGTTGTTAAATGGAGACGGCACAGCAAGGTCACTGGGTACAGAGTATCATGTTTTGCAGACCGACAGATTTTGTTCTTTTTAGAAAACCAAGATCAGAGAAAACAAGTGAGGGCTCTAAATGCAGACAGATGGCAGACAGAGAGAAAGAGACACTGAGATACATGTACAGAGAGTGGGAGCAAGACAGACAGACAGATAAACAGAGACACCAAGTGACAGATGCCATATCTACTGGATGAGATTGAGTGCAGGTGCCAAACTGCCTTTTACTCCACTTGATGCCATAATACAGAACATAAGTCGGCCAGATATGTCGACCAAAGGACAGAAAATGAGGGGAATGTCCTCCTAGACACACCCTTCACAAGTGCCAAGTAATCTGACAACAAACGAACAGACTGTCAACCTCTTTCCCAGTACTCCTCAACAAAAATCCAACTGACTGTAGCAAACAAATGACATAATGCGAAACAAACCCTAACGTTGTTTTGCATGTTATGCTATCAATTAGAGCAACTTCTACACCACTGGTGTCTGATACACAAGGCATCAACCGATGGCACACCCAAATCAAGAGTATCAATACCAGAAAGGCAGTTCGCTAACACAGAGATGCCAGAGAAGTCGGCTGAATAGACATGATTTTATTCTTCCAGAACTCTACTCCCATCCAAATGACTGACTTCCCATCGCTAGACTCCACAGGAAATCCTGAACAATGCCTTTCAAAACACAGTTATAATATAGCCACTGTCCAAGGTTTGACCTTATTCTTTCAAAGGATTAGAGTGTAATCTTTCAAATGATTAGAGTCTAATCTTTCAAATGATTAGAGTCTAATCTTTCAAATGATTAGAGTGTAATCTTTCAAATGATTAGAGTCTAATCTTTCAAATGATTAGAGTGTAATCTTTCAAATGATTAGAGTCTAATCTTTCAAATGATTAGAGTCTAATCTTTCAAATGATTAGAGTGTAATCTTTCAAATGATTAGAGTCTAATATTTTGAAAGGATTATAGCAAAGTCAAATCCATGAGCAGCAGTTGTGCATAACCTTCACATTCACTCTCACCTTCTGCTCCAAAGTTCTCATGTGGTCTGAAAATGATCACTGCCTTTAAAGAATCGATAGGAGAAAGGAGCTACAGAAGCTTGTTTGATAAGATCGATAAGATCAACTGAGTAAGAGAAAAGAAATCAGCCACAGTTGCTTTGCCACATTTACACAGAAGACTCTTAATCAGAGATAATAAATTCAATGTTAAAAAAAATTTGCACACAAAATAACTTCATTATCAACTTACAAAACTAGCTGTCTATAAAATCACAGAAGATAATTAACTTTTAAATTAAGAACATCACAACATAATTGCATAATTGCTAAATCGGTTAAACAATCAATCAGTTCTGATTGGCCATCAGAAGCAGTTGTCATGGAGACCAATTGATCAATATTCGTTCTTAACGTCAACAGATGATATGCTGAATACAAAGGGGTCGTCGCTAGCGACACTGGGTTGGTCCGAGACTAAGACTCAACCGAGCCCTTCCACCGTCAGAGATGACACATGGATAGATGGTGCAAGTGCTGTGGTCTTTCGATAGCTGGCAGATTTCAAAGTCGACGCTTTCACTTGGAGTTCCCACAAGTTCAATCGACAGATTGTCATCTGTGACGGAGAGTGACTTGATCCTCTTTGGAGAGACAGGCAAAGCCTTTGCCATCTCACCCTTTATGTAGATGTCCATCTCGCTTAAGAAAGAAATCCAGATCAGCATTTACAGCACAACAAATACACTGAAACATGTACAACAGTCCAAAAGTAAATATTATCTAATCAATTGACTTCTTCCATAGCTAATCTAATCTAGAGTCAAGTGATCATAAAACACAAAGAATTGATCGATGGTTGCTTAAGTGCAACCATAGCAAAAAATCTTGAGTCACTGGAGAAGTCCGGTTGAAATCTGATGCGTCAGAAACTGACTGGTAGATCATTATGGGAGTCACAATTATGAGGGGTCAAGAATTATTCATTATTAATATTGTTATTAAACAGACATCAACTTGTGCTAATTAATTAATTAACTTCAAATCTGACGTTCTGCGACGCAACTCCATTTCAGTGGCAACATTTCACGTCATAAATTCTCACCGTTGGAAATGTTATTTTTTCGCTTTGCTTCAGAAACCTTATTAATGAACCAAAAGAAATGCCATATACAGCGTTGTGATTGATGTTAAGCAACACAAGAACAGAGCAGACTTCAAGTCAACAACGATCAGAGAAATGTGTTTCAACTGTAATTTCTCATTTGTAATCTGACATTTTATAAAGCGCAACTTCAAGATAAGAACTCATGAGTGGCGCTCAGAACCTGAACCAGCGAAATCACTGTTGAATAATACAGACTTCAGGCACTTGTGAAACAGTGGAAAAGAGACAAACTGTGGAGTTCAAGCCGCAGTTCATCCAGTAAATCACAAGTTAAAGTTCATAGTATACAAAGGAAAAGGAAAACTCAACGAATACAATCAAAAGCAAATCGGTCCAAACACATAATGTAACAAGGACAAAAATCCCATCATAGTCTAATGTTCGTATATAACAGAACAAGATGAGAATCTTTACCGAATGTGAAAGATTGGAGATGTGTAGTAAAAACACATTTCAGTGTAGACGGTGCAGTTGGATAACATGAGTGGGGAATCAGTGTCGAAGTGCACTGGTCCCTCAGCAGATGGCATAAAGTACGCTGAGCTGTAGGCAATACTAGAAGGAAACTAAAAATAACAAACAAAGACATGTGATAATACGACAAAGTTCTCAGAGAAACTAAATGACAATGATGAAGTGACTTTGCAAACACGTCAGTAAAATGCTTGTGTAGAGTATGGCTTCAAGCCTCCACAGGACCCTCAAGTTCCTACTGCTCCATTGCATATTGCTAATTTCATTTTGGAGTTATGTAAATTGAATGACGTCTCTAATTAGATATAGAAGCTACATAAATAAAAAAGAAATAAGTTGATGGCTGTACTGGGAAAAGTACAGTTACTTTGCAATCTTGAAAATGATGTTTTGGATTCTTTGCGGGACTATACTTCCTTACTTAGAACAACTGAACTCAGCCAAAGGAGCAGAAGAATGTTACAGACCTCGGAAGGCGATGGCAGACCCCAGTTGCCTTGGGTGACTTTGAGAGCAAACGGTTGAGAAAGATTCATCGCAAGAACAATGCCGAACGTGAAGCCACTGATGCGACTGTATGTCGTCCAGACTTCCCCTCTCGGTCCAATGTCACCTCCAAATGCAGACTAAAGACACGTGAAATATCACCACTTATCACCTGTCTACACACCATGTATCCATTCATTCATTCATTCGTTTGCTTATGCATTCATTCTTCCATTCATTCATTCGTTCATTCACTAATCTAACAGATGAATTCCTTGTTCTGTTTATGGTCCTAACATCGCCATTGGCCACCAAAAAGCATCTTATTGAGCTACATAAATGACGCATAGAATGCCGTTACAATTTCCATTACATACAACAGCAGCTTCTGATTACACACCTGGTCATTTACATGGAGCCTTTTCTCAACCTGTCAAAGGCAGAAATTTACCTGAAGAATCTGTGCATTGATGGCGGTCGCTGGACGAGATGGCTTCAGCAACAAACCATCTTCCGCAGCCAACCTAACAAAGAGAAATTCATCAAAGCCTCTCTGTACCTACATCACCCTAACGTTGGTTTCAATTAAGGTAAGAAATTGACCAACAGTTGATGTGGAAGACTGAATTTCAGCAGAATAAAAATGAAAGAAAGAATCTGTTTCTTTCTTAACACTTTCCAAAGGTCTCTCAAAGTACCTGGTTATTATTCTTATTATTACGTATTTATAAAGCATCACTATCTAACGACCAAGCATCAATCAATGGCGCCAAGCAACTGCGAGTGAAGGACTTGCTCAAAATACCTACAAAGTAACCATCTCAGGGCAGAAGGATGGAACCCGGACTCATCGCGCTACAGGATGAGCACTCTTACCAATCAGCACATTTGTGAAGTCCTTAAAACGTGCTATATAAATGTTCCGATACATTCATTCATTCAATCATTCATTCATTCGTACATACATGCTGTGCTGCACGTGTTTGTCTGGGGAAAACCTCGTCACTCAACCACCATCTGAAGCAACGTTTTTTCCTCATGGAATCCACAAAGAAATGATGAGTTTTCGTATGAAACTGAAGCTGATAAGAAAGCGAAGGGGTCGATGAAGGTCGATTCTGACCTGGTGACAAGGTCAAGGTCGGTGTAGTTGATTCGGTCACTGACGCCAACCGGTCCAGTGCTGAGAAGAGAGACGACCGCCTGAAGACGAGGATTGTCTTCCGTTTTGTCTGGAGTCAAAGACAGAAACAGACATAAGAGATCAGACACTCTTGACTGTGGGATATTGTGGCTGATTGGTCAAATGCACACCTTCTAATGCCAAGGGTTTGGGTTTGAGTCTCCCAGGCGCAGTCATCATGTCCAGGTCTTAAGCACAGTTGTTCAGCACCAATGACTGAAGTCTTTTCATCAGACATTCACACTTAATAAATACAGAAATAATAGTAAATATAAAAAAGTAATAATAGAAGAAAAGGAAGGCTTCGACATGAGCTAAAACTGCATACTGTAAGTATATCTGTAAGATGTCTAGCAACACATTTAATATAATGCTTTTAGATTACTTTACAACGTTGCCTGTCACTTCAGCTGATCTGCACTCTCCAGATTTGCTCTGAAAAACCCCTTCAGAGTAACCAGCCCCCAACAGATCAATCCTGTCTTAGCTCTTCTCCAGTTATCACTGTCAGACTTTTCAGTGCAACATAATAACTTAATATTCACTTTAAGATCTTGTTGGCTCTGCTCCAGCATACTTTAAGGACTTCTGCATGTCAGTCTCCTCGGTCCCGGGTCGTGGCATCCTTCGGTCGGCTGCCCATGCATGGACTCCTGACCGTCCATCGTATGCATACTGCTACAGCTCAGCTCAGAAGCTTTGCCTATGTTGGGCCCACCAGCTGGAATCGCCTTTCTCAATATATGCGGCTCAAGCTCCTCAGTCTGTCCCTTCCACGGTTTCACAAGTGCCTGAAGTTTGCATTATTCGACAGTAATTTCACTGGTTTGGGTTAGGAGTAATTTCACTGGTTTGGGTTAGGAGTAATTTCACTGGTTTGGGTTAGGAGTAATTTCACTGGTTTGGGTTAGGAGCTCCACTGATGAGTTTATTCCTGAAGTGGCACTTTATAAATGACAGATTACAATTACAATTACGATCTGTAAATTTACTGTATCTGTTTCCCGGTTGGACGCGCATTGTCCAGAAGTTGTCCTTGAATGGAGCAACACCAAGTGCGTGTGCGAAGAGAGAGGTCAGGCCAATCGCATACTGGTTGTTCATCAACATGTAATCAATGCTCACTCGGATCTGAAAAGATCAGAATCAACCGAATCAACTCAAAGTCCATCGATCCATTCTTAGCATTTGCTCAGTCATCAACTCATCACAGGATTAGAATCATCCACACAGAAGTTAGAGAGCAAATGCGCTTTACACACCAACTGCAGCACCACAAATGAAAAGAAATGAGAGATGGCTGCAAGTAAATGAGTATGTATGAGTAAATGATAAAATACAATGACACAGAACAATACAATACGATTCTATACAATACAACTGTCAATTGGTAACGACATGGTTACACAGTCCAGAAATGTACAAGGTAAGAGGAAACTGTTTCTGGTGGCAGCACAGAGAAATTAGAATAAAGATGGCAAGACAATTAGTAGAAGCGGAACTCAGTAACGACCTGTGAGACAGCAGGAATCTCAAGGCTGGCCAGCAGATGTCTTGGAAGTGCCATGCAATACTGGATGGTGAGTCCATGGCGTTCGGCTGCCTCTCCCATCTGGTGCAACCATCTTGTTCCAAGCGACAGATCCGTTTGAACGAGATCAATGTTCTCGATCTGGTAGTTGAGCCAGTCCTGTTCATAGGTCACCAAACCCCACGACTTGGACCAGGCAAACAACTCATCCCAGAAATCCTGTCAATCAAATAACCATTAACCAGCATGTCAATGGATTTCCGTTTTAGGAAAAAACAACATAATGTCACAACTACACAAACCTGCCTAAAAATACTGTGTAAGTGAGTAAGTCAGTAAGTCTTTATGCAGCCTGTGACACACACAACTACTGTACAAGTTATCAAAAGAAAACAATGCAAAAATTATTTGTGTGAAGTTATACCGTGATTACAACTTGGATTTCTGCTTTGCATTGCTCAACAAGGCTCTTTATTTAATTCTTGACTACTATCTCACAGGAAGAAATAACCACCGGTTAGACTAGATTAACGAATTCCTTGAGATTTTAGGAGATTTTGAGAGAGAGAGAGAGAGAGAGAGAGAGAGAGAGAGAGAGAGAGAGAGAGAGAGAGACAGACAGACAGACAGACAGAGAGACAGATAGAGAGAGAGAGAGAGAGAGAGAGAGAGAGAGAGAGAGAGAGAGAGAGAGAGAGAGAGAGAGAGAGAGAGAGAGGCAGACAGACAGACAGATAGAGAGACAGATAGAGAGACAGATAGAGAGACAGATAGAGAGAGACAGACAGAGAGACAGACAGAGAGACAGACAGATAGAGAGACAGATAGAGAGAGAGAGAGAGAGAGAGAGAGAGAGAGAGAGAGAGAGAGAGAGAGAGAGAGAGAGAGAGAGAGAGAGAGAGAGAGACAGACAGACAGACAGACAGACAGACAGACAGACAGACAGACAGACAGAGACAGAGACAGAGAGATAAAGAGAGAGATAGAGACAGACACAGACACAGAGAGATAGAGAGAGAGAGAGATAGAGAGAGATAGAGAGACAGAGACAGAGAGAGAGAAGACCTGATCGTCTGGAAGGGCATTTCCAAGTCCATCAAATACAAAATTGAATCGTCCTCCATTCTGTTGGGCGTATGGAGTCGTATCCGACCTTAAATTAAACAAAGAAGACAAAGAATTGAATTCAACAATTCTCCTTCCTCTAGTCTTCATCTGTATCTTCAGTCAGATCATCTTTATAATCATCATCATCTTTATAATCATCATCATCATCATCTTTATAATCATCATCATCATCATCATCATCTTTATAATCATCATCATCTTTATAATCATCATCTTTATAATCATCATCATCTTTATAATCATCATCATCATCATCATCATCATCATCATCATCATCATCATCTTTATAATCATCATCATCTTTATAATCATCATCATCATCATCACCATCTTTATAATCATCATCATCTTTATAATCATCATCATCATCATCATCATCATCATCGTCATCATCTTTATAATCATCATCATCATCATCATCATCATCTTTATAATCATCATCATCTTTATAATCATCATCATCATCTTTATAATCATCATCATCTTTATCATCATCATCATCTTTATAATGAGCAGCACTGAAACTGCCTTTAAACTGTTAGTAGTTCCACCGTTTAAAGACGTTTATGGCTGTCAGGGCCATTGACATCGCCCTCCTTTCTCCAGGTTTTGGATCTGGCACCACCAGAGTAGAGGGAGCGGCGCAGTTTGGTAATGATAATCATAATCATGATACTTTCTAATCATCATAACAACTCATCTCTTGAGTTATTACTTGCAGCCATGATCCTAGATTTGCAACACTGAAGTAAAAATCTAGAGACGGTAAAGTAGGAGGTCAGTCTGGTAGAAAGAAGGAAGAGAAAAGAAAGCAGGAAGAGACAGAGAGAGAGAGAGAGAAGGAGAGACAGAGACAAAGAGTAAAACTCACCAGTATCTGTTGTGCGCTAAGACTGGTAACTTCGTCTTGTTGTAGACGTAACTGACAGACAAAGACAACAATTCGGATGATTCAGTCAAAGACAATGCGAGAGAAACATTTTCAATCTATCTGAAGTTGCGTCTCTTTAGATCTGTTGGATATCAGACGTGTTTAACAATGCCTCTGAGGTTCTGAAGAGGCAAGAAGCAATTAACCATATACATGCATAGACTTATCAGACTTCGACTTCTCTAATGGATTGTCTTTCGCTTATCATCTGGCCACTTCCAAAGTTAGTTTATATATATACTTTATTTCGCTCAAAGCAGAAACACGAAGATTAGAACAACGCAAAACGAAAAAAATAAATAATACAAAACTACAGAAAACACATGGTGACTATGTAAATTAATGTAACTTTATACAAAACTGCAACATGAAGAACAAAAGTCATTTGAACTATGTCAAAATCCATTATTGTTCACAACTGAAACACATCACAGGCATAGATTGTATATAATTATTATCTGTAAGTGCATTCTTCTTTTCTTTCCTTTGAATCTTGCTTCAATATATCAGAATGTCTTTTGTCATTCCTTCTAATTTTCAGCTGTCTTGAAAGTCAATCAATTTCCATAATCGGAAGTTCAATTTTAAAACTAAACTATAGACTAGAGCAGAGTTTCCCAAACTGTGGGTCGCGACCCAAAAGTGGGTGGCGAAGCTCTGGCAAGTGGGTCACCAAATTTTTCGAGAAACATTTATTTTTTGGCAGCAACAATGGCTATGATTGGGCTATAACTAGCTGGATTGCAATAAATTGTGGACTCTTTTTACTTAAGTTTCCTTTTAATTCTTTAAATTTCTAAGCGCTGTACGTAAATCCACATATTTCGATACCAATTAACGAAGCAAATTTTAGTACACAATGCTTAATTTTACACAGTGGTATACCGAGACTGCCAAGTGGGTCGCGACCCAAAGAAGTTTGGGAACCGCTGGACTAGAGAATGCATGACTGTAAATGACTTTAGAATTCTCACCTCAATCCATGAGGAAAGACGGAAGGCTTTGCATCCCACGTCACAGTCGCTCCATATCCGGTTGGTCCAACCACTGGATAGAACCAATCATCATATTGTAAATACCTACAGACAAAAGAAATAGCAACTGCTAATGCAACACACAAAATAATAATTTTGATAATGTCCTATCATTTTACATCAGCTCAGAGGAGCACAATGTCCACATCACAGCCAATACACCGAATTTGTATGTAACGTACACAAGTTACTAATTACAACTACAATTAGCATTCCAAAACTTGTATTCCACAAAGCTTCATCTGTGCAGTAGATACATTTCTTATGAAGATGTAATTCAAATCAAGTTTTGTACATTTTATGAATTACTACCACTGAACTGGCAGGAGGAGAATATGATACAAGAACGTTTTGTAGTAGAATTCACATAAAATCCAGACTGGAGGAAAATAAAAAAGAAAAAAATGTGCTGAAGCAGTTAGATTAAGAAAACTGGGCCAAAGCAGAGTTAGTTTATAAAATCTGGGCCAGAGCAAAGTTAGATTTTAAAATCCTCACCAGAGGAAACCAAGTGACTTTAAAACCTCCACTGTTGCAAACCGTTTCACCTGCTCATAGTGTATGTGAGGCGTTACATACAAATTCGACCATTGCGTTTATGTGACTGCAGCTGAGAAAGAAGACCAATTATCTTCTACCTGTACGGAATACGATTGTGAGATGAGTAGTTGTAGACACCAAGCATTG
The DNA here is from genome assembly GCA_963556255.1 of Allolobophora icterica. Taxonomy (NCBI): domain Eukaryota; kingdom Metazoa; phylum Annelida; class Clitellata; order Crassiclitellata; family Lumbricidae; genus Allolobophora; species Allolobophora icterica. The sequence goes on along the minus strand of OY744608.1, from coordinate 542,298 downwards.
TCTCCTCAAAATTCATTCCTGGTTCTGGCACCTGATAGTAATATCCTCCTGAAATTAACAAAGAATTAATTAATGCACAATCAAACGAATAAAATTTGAAGACAAAACATTCAAAAGACAAAAGCAAACAATACTGTCTGTGTGACTGACTAATTAAAAAATGATTGATTGAATGAATGATCAAATCTTCTCATCAAAGAAATACACCACAGAACCCAACTCGAGAAAGTCGCAGAAAAGAAACTTCCCAAAATGTAATTTCTGAAGTCATTTCTGGGCCATAACCACTGGATTGTTTCTGTGGGTGGGTGTCTGTTTGTTTGTCTCAGTGTGTATCTGTCTGTGCATCTGTGTCTCTGTGTCTGAGTGTGTGTAGGCCTGCCAGTGGTGACTTTTCGAGCACTGTTTTTGCTGACTGAAGAATGTTTTCTTCTTGAGCCTGAGTCAGGCCAAAGGGCAGAGGTGGCTGTTTGGCAAGTAGCTGAAAAGGTGTTGTGCATTGAAAGTTTGGATAACTAAAACTGCCAAAGCATTTTAAGATCTCATGAACTTCACTTGACAAGAGAAGGAGAGACTTGCCATTGTCTGTGTAGTATCCAAGATAGTTGATAGTGAGATCCATTTCACGAGAACTGGGTTTGCGGTCGTACCAAAGTCTCATCATCTCACCCCAGCTCTCAATTGCCTTTAAAGAAACAACAACAATAACACAGATAATGTACCTAACGAGATTTACAGCTGAAGAAATATTTTCATGTGTTTTGTCTGTCTTTGGTAAGTATCTTTAATAAGTATCCTTAATAAGTATCTTTAATAAGTATCTTTAATAAGTATCTTTAACAAGTAACTTTAATAAGTATCTTTATTAATGGATGAGAAACTCAGACTTTACAAAGAACAAGGCATGCAGAACAGTAAACACAGAAGCATAGGTTTTCTATTTTTGCAATGTCAAAGTAATTCAAGAAAGGTTGGAAGCACAAGACAACACCTAGAGACAGACAGACAGACACAGACAGACAGACAGACAGAGATAAAGAGAACAGGACGATCATTTTCCCCAGTTTTTCATTGAACAAAAACAAAATGTTTAAGATAAGTTAGGTTTTCACAAATAGCTTGAATTCTAAAATGACGGAACAATCCCTCAGTAAAAATAAATTTTTTAAAATAGATAAAATACATAAATTTCATGAATATTTGATCCAAGATATCAAACTAAATCTGTGACGTTAAAACTAACAACAAAGACAAAAATTTAATACGATTAAAACCAAATAAATTCATCTACAAATGGAATAAAAAAGAAACACAGAAAAACAACGAATTAGTTTTGTTTGTCAGTGAAAGAGCAGGAACCTGATTGATGCCATTTGAGCCATAGAAGACGACGGTGGAAAGCGTGTAATCCGGGCGAATAGAATCGACCCTTCCCATAATGCCCCAGCTGATTGTCTTTTCCATCTCATTGTGCCAGAAAGAGGCAGCCATGAATTGATCGAATGGTGAAATGATCAACACATGATCGTTCTGATCGAACAGAACCAAAGGACCCGATCTCAGTCCATCCGTCAGTCGCTTCGTGAGTTCATCCCATCTGGAAAACAGAAAACAAACACAACACCTGCTAAGCACATCAAAGACAGTTCAGAAACAATGAAAGGCAACAATAAATTATAGAGAAAAGGCAAAAATACCGGTAGTAAAGAATGCAAAAAAGGCAACGTACAGAGATAAAATGACTCCTGAGTTTCAATGAGGGCTCTAACACTCCTTGCATGGTCATCCCTTGACCTCAGCTAATTATAACAATGTCTTCCTCATCTTTGATGCATTGAATGCAGCACATTATGCAATAAAACTGTGAAAATCTCTCATTCACGTTAATAAATCTGCAATTTCTCTGCAAGAGAATTATTGTCTCAAGGCCTTTGTGTTCATTCGCAACAGATGAAAATTAGGAAATATCTGTAATCTCTTTCTCACCAGCATCTTAACATTTATCAAGATGATGGAAAAGGGAGAATGAAGCAGAAAAACCACGGCAATACAGTCTGGATAGAAATCAATCCAGAAGAATCAAAAGAAAGTCTTAACGCTGCTTTTCGTTGTGGCTCATCAAATCAAATTTGGTTGGATGAGACTCTGGAATCTCGTTGTCTTTCTCACCTGCCAAGTCCCATTCCCATCCATCCAACGAAAAAACCGTCATATGCAAGATATCCAAGTTTAGGTGAAGTGTCTCCTACGTGAAAGCTTGGAAAGCCAGAAATAACTCTGGTCGGATTACCACAAGACGTCTCTCCTAATCCATTGACAAACACCTGGCAACACACAAGCAACAAGACACAGAAAAAACTGAGAGAAAATCATGCGACTGAGGAATCGCTGAAAATTAATAAACACATCTCCCAAGAAATATAATGTGTAACACATTCTCAAATATGACAAATTATAATGGACTTTTTCCAAGTAAGGTTCACAAGAAGAGATTATCTCGGTCGCTTGATGTGTGTTATTATAAAGCACTATAGAAATTGTTAGAAGAGATAGTCTGAAAATGACATATAACACACAAGTAGCATCTTTAATTACTCCCATCAAAACCAGTCAGTACAGATCTGTTATTCCCATCAAAACCAGTCAGTATAGTCATCTGTTATTCCCATCAAAACCAGTCAGTATAGTCATCTGTTATTCCCATCAAAACCAGTCAGTATAGTCATCTGTTATTCCACGTCCTTGTTGTCATCTGTTCCATCCTCATTTCTAAACAAACAAGAATTTTATTCTCTTCAACGAATCTTCAGTATTTCTAAATCAATCATTCAAAGCAGAAGACACTACATACCTGTGTGAAAACAGCTGCCGAGTGTTTCTCATAGATCCGAACGTTAGTCATGACACTGCTGCCATCTAGAGAGTAGTTAAAGACATCGCCATGCCACGGTCCGAGCATGTCGAGACCATGCGTAGCGACCGGGGGATTGAGTAGCTTGAGACTTCCATCGCTTGATGAATACGCTTTCTTATTAGCTCGGAAGAACGTTGGTCCACTGTTCAACCAAGTCTCATTGTTGACCTGAACCGAGTAGCGACCGACTGCATCTGTTATGACGTTGAACTCGGCCACTGATTCAGAAATATACAAAATGAAAGGATTTAAGATTTTCACTTCAAGAGATAGTCAGGAAATTGTCTTAAAGAAATTGGAGAGTCTAATAAGACACAGCAATTCCTCAGTCGCATGATTTTCTCTCAGTTTTTTTATTGTTACTATTATTTTCATCAGTCATCATCATTATACATATGAGTAGTTCCCTTGAAGGGGCGCTATATAAATCCTCGAATGAATGAATGAATATTTTGTATCAAACAGTGTAATTAGGAGTCTACCATAATCCCTCACTCACCGTCATCTGCCTCAGGCTCCTCTACTTATATCACCCACAGGCTTTCCACTCCAAACAGAAGTTTCACATCTTCAAGAATTCCTACACCAATCCATCCAATCCTCTGCCTTCAAAGCTTTCTCGTCCTCAACGAAACCCACCTTAGCAGACGATCTGCCTCCTCTCTCTAGTCTCCCTGGCAACTGGACTCGGACCCCATTGGACATCGATCTCTGGACAACCCTTCTGATACGACGGAGCGCTCGTCAATAAGCTGTGCCGTGCGCTTAGCTTTAGAGTAGCGATTTAGAAGTTGGGAGTTTACGATAGCATAATAATTACCTGAAAATTTGGGAATAATAATGCGATGGTTAACTGGAGAGATGGCGATGCAAGGTGGTTTATAAACTGAAGAAAAGTGGCTTCAATGAGACATCGCGTGAAAGTGGAAGGTTTGAGAAAACTGACGTACAGCAAACAAGAAGACAATACACAAATTTCCGACAGTAAAAACGAATTCCATGTTTGCATCGAAATGTTTCGCTTGACAGGCATGACCATTCTGGCAAACAAAATCACATGCAAAACTTTACGATCTCTGAATCATGTGACAAAAAAATAGGTAACATCTATCGCCAAACAAACCTGCATTCAATGCAAAAACTAAGACTAAAAGCCAGCAAAACATTCGTTGAAACCAAACTAGATTCATGTTTAACAAAGTCGTTACTTTTGCAACTCAAAATATCAGAAAACCCAAAAAAAATAACGAAGGCACTCTTCGGCGCCCTTCGTTTAATATCAAGGATTCTATATTTAGAGGATTGGTTACTCGTGAAAATAACGTTGTACTTCCGGCAGCGGGGAGATCGTGGCGACATCTGTCGTCGCGGGTGTACGGGTCTCTCGAGAGGCAAGCAAGTCTACAGACGCGATGTGGTGTTCAGCTATTAATTGCACGAATTCTAGGAAGAAGTATCCCGGATAATCTTTCTTTCGGTTTCCAAAGAACCAAGAAAGGTAAGTGATAATAAGTGTATAGATATTGTTTTTAATTACTGTAGTTTAAGTAATCTAAATTGTGGAAACATGCGTTGGGCATTACGAAGCTATAGACCCATGTATACCTTGTTACTCTATGGTTTCTCTTTCAGTCTGTTGAAACTTATTCTTTTACATGTAGTGAAATCTCAAGGGCTTTTGGATTTCATCATCATCATCATCATCATCATCATCATCATCATCATCATCATCATCATCATCATCATCATCATCATCATCATCATCATCATCATCATCATCATCATCATCATCATCATCATCATCATCATCATCATCATCATTCATCATCATCATCATCGTCATTGTCATTATCGTTGGTGACTAAATACTTAGTGTAGAATATTTATAAACATTTAAAAATCAGTGCAAGATTCAAATTTATTACATGTTTGTTACATCTGTCTGCACAGGTAGGCCTACACTTTAGCATTGGCTCTGAACAGTATTCTGTACAAATTTATAACTCAGTTAGTGAAAGCTTTAATTATAAAAAAACTTTTGTTCCTAATGATTTGTGTGTTTTGCAATGATCTGAAATGGTAATAAGTAGGCCTATTGTGTAGGCCTATATATTGTATTAAATGTTCTTAGTTGAATCAATCAGCTGATCTTGGAAAACACACAAACACGTTTTTCTTCATTGCAAGATGCCACACCTAAGCAGCTTTGGGATGCGGTAAAAAAGCGAAACTCATCTTCTCTGACCAGCGACACTAAAAATTCGTCAGGTCTCTTCGATGACATCAATATGGCCAATAACTTCTATGCTGACATAGCAACTTCGGTGGACTATTCGGCTGAGGAAATCCTTAATCTTAAAAATAATACAGGAGCCAGTACCGGAATAAATAAATCATATGTGAGTATACTGGAAGTTGAAAGGCTCCTGCGCACACAGCGAAACACAGCTGCTGGTCTTGATGGATTGCCTGCTTGGCTCTTTCAGAAATGTTCTTATGAGTTGGCGGAATTGGTAACTCATGTGTTTAATTGCTCTTTTGAAACTGGGACCATTCCAGATAACTGGCGCATCGCGGTGGTCACTCCTGTAAATAAAGTTTCCAAACCATCTACTCTGTCTGACTTCAGACCTATATCTGTAACTCCAATCCTGTCAAGAATCGCAGAAAAAATTGTTGTTTCTAAGTGACTTAGACCCAATTTGCCCCAAGAAGCTCTAGAGGATCAGTTTGGCTTCAGACCAACTGGCAGTTGTACCAGTGCACTCACCTTCTTTCTACATCACGTCACCCAGATGCTAGAAAGTAACTCTTATGTGCGTTGTTTGTTAGTCGACTTCTCTAAAGCTTTTGATGTTGTTGACCATTCAGTTCTAATACCTAAAGTCATGGCTTTAAACATGCTGCCTGAAATTTCAAATTGGGTCATTGACTTCCTAACTGGTCGATCTCAAGTCCTCAAATATGGCAATGTACTTTCTGATTCTACTTCCATTAATCGCAGTATTATCCAAGGGTCTGGTCTTGGTCCCACCCTCTACATTGTAATGGAGAGCGATCTTAAACCCGTCTCTCTGTCCAACATCCTTTTCAAATTTGCAGATGATACTAACCTTCTCACCCCCCAAAATTCTCCTGTTAGCTTGGAATCTGAATTTGATAATATTAAGGATTGGGCCTCCAGGAACAGAATGACACTTAATTTTTCCAAGACTAAAGAAATTGTATTTCATAGACCGAATCCAAGACACTTGTCTCTTCCGGATCCTATCAGCAATGTTGAAAGAGTAAAAATTGTCAAATTGCTGGGTGTTCTTTTTCGAGAAGACTTAAAATTTGATGACCATGTTTCATTTATTTTGAAGATATGCAGCCAACGCCTATACCCCCTAAAAGTCCTCCGATCTCAAGGAATGCCTCCCAGCAAACTAAAGAACATTTTTCAAGCCCTTGTAGTCTCCCGACTAACGTATGCCATACCATCTTGGGGGGGATTCCTGTCGGCTGAACTGGGTGGAAAAATTGAATCTTTTTTGCGCAGGGCTGGGCGCAGTAACCTCTTTAGTGGTGATGGTTTAACTTTAGAGAAGATTTGTGAAAAAATTGAATTGAAGTTCTTCAAAAGCATCCAGTCACCCCAACACTGTCTTCACCAATTACTGCCTGCAGAGCACCTTCATAAATTCAACTTAAGAAAAAGGGGACATGCTTTTGAATTACCGCACTTTAATACATTGCTACATAAGAAATCCTTCATCATTCGCTCACTGTACAAGTATAAAAACTGGGTTAATGCTGGTTCTAGTACCTGTTCTGATATCTAAACTGGCTCTTTTTGTAGACCATAGTAATGCTTATGTTCCTTAGAATGTAAGGCTTAGATCATAACTTTAGTTATAGATAGGCCTATGTATGTAAATAAGACACTATCGTTTATTGTTTATAATACTGTATAATGTATATGTATGTAAATAAGACATTATATAGAATTGCTTGTGCTTAAACTGTCTTACAGTGTTACTGATATTGTGATCATTTTGTATGTATTGTTGTAAAGTATGAGCGTTTGTCTTATACTAATAAAAGATTACTTACTTACTTACTTAAAGAAACTAAGCAAAAAAGACCTATAGTTATGTGTTGCAAAGGATTTAACAATTTAATCAAGAATTGCAAAAAAGTCGCACTTGAAACTTTATATTAAGTAGTAGAATTCTAAAATAATGGTGTAAAGTAATGCAAATCTTCCAGAACACTAGTCTATAAAAACCAACATTTCAGTCGATGGTACACGCTGTTGACTTGCAACGAGGACTGCAGCTGGTTTGGTTATATGTAAAGCCTTTAGATCAGACTGGCAGCAGAGTTAATTACTGAATAGGCCTAACAGCCCTGGCTAACACGTTGGGACACTTAATCAGATTGTGTAACCGTAATCAACATTCGACACACACACGCACGTCTAAAGATGTCTTGCAATCGCCTCTCCCTCAATTCGTCAAAAACCCAGTTTATCTGGTTTGGCACTCCTCAGCAACTTAAAAAACTCGACTTTGCTGTGCTGTCTCAAAGGTTTCCGCTTTTCACTTTCTCGTCTAGCGTTCGTGATCTAGGAGTGACCCTTGACAATTCTCTCACCTTTACTGAACACATTTCCAAACTCACTCGCACTTCCTATTTTCACCTAAGGCGCCTTAGAGCTATCCGTCGCTCTCTGTCATCTCCAATTTTCACTTCAATTGTCCATGCATTTGTCTGCTCTAGACTTGACTACTGCAATTCCCTCCTCATTGGTCTTCCCAAAGTCCGTCTTGCTCCTCTTCAGTCCGTTCTCAATGCTGCTGCTAGATTAATTGCCCGTCTTCCTCGATTCTCTCATATCACCACCTTTATGGCAGAAGAACTCCACTGGCTCCCGCTTTCTGCCCGCATCCAATTTAAGGTCCTCATCCTTGTCTCTAAGGCTCAGCTTGGTTTCGCTCCAAAATATTTATGTGACTTATTTCATCGCCCTCACTCTGCGGCTTCTCTTCGTCCTCTTCGTTCATCTGACCGTTTGGACCTCCTCGTTCCCCGTGTCAGGACTTCACTGGCTCAATCTAGGTCGTTTGCTTCCATTGGCCCTGCTCTTTGGAATGGGCTTCCTCCGTTTGTTCGTTCTTCTATTCTCTCAGGTAGCGTCTCTTCCTCTTTTACCTTTCTTAAAACTTGCTTTTTCTCTCGGGGTCTATCGCACTGGGAGCGCTTCTGAATGGCCCTCCCGCTAGAAGCGCTTTATAAATATCCGAATACAATAAAGAATTGATAGAGTGTGGGTCCAATTGTGGCATGTTTGCGTACTGCAAAAGTTCTGCAAAATTAGCTTTAAAATTGAATAAAATGTCATATAAGTTGTAATAGACAATACAGCACATATTAAATATAATTCCTCTACACAGGCAATTGTTTATTAATTAAAAAATAATTATTCGTCGATTTTCTTTGCAGAAAGCGCATTGCATTTGCTATCTAAACACGAAGTTCTACGCCTTTGTCGCTGGAGGCGCCACGCTCCATGGACCAATAACTTGTCCAACGGCCTTACATAAGGAGTTTCCAGTCCTTTGTATAGAGTCCTTGATCAGAGAAATAAACTTTCAATTCGAAGAAAAGCGGAATCTGAGAAATCGTCGATATGGCTAGAAAGAGGTGGGTGTACACTATTACATGCGAAAATTATAAATATTATAACTATTTCTAAATTACCTACAGCTATGAAGGTATGCATGAAAATTATTAGTCCTTTGTTAGTCAATATTACCAGGCTCTGGCAGGGATCGTTAGTACACCGTCCTACATGTAGGACACTGGGACTATGTACAACATATTAGTTGGAAATGGTTTGTCACTTCATCCAGTTTTTTTAGGGTCAGGGTTAGTTCCAGGGTTGGTATTAGGGTCATTTTGAACAGGTAGGTCTGCCTAGTATGCCAATAGACAAATTTTTATGTTCTTACTGTTATTATATTTGTGGTATATAGTATTGGCTTACACACTAGTAACACAATGTAATAGAAATTTTTTTCTTGTATCTTTACAGAATGTACAAACTTCATGAAGTGATGGCCATGCTGGAGGATGATCCAGATTCTGTGCCAGCTGCTGGAGTAGACATTGTTATACAGCCACCCGATAACGCATGTGCAGAAGTAACTGATGAGGATTCAGGAGATGAGGAGACGGTAACCATAGACAACCTGCCTCCAAGTCAGTTGCGTGCCGATGCTGAGACGCAACGTCCACCAGATGACGACAGCAGTACTGACAGCGATGATGATGCGCGTCACCTAGCTGCATCCAGTCTTCCTCCAGCAAAGAAGAAGATGAAGGTCTATACATGGAGAAAAGGTGATTTAGCGCTTTCTCCGATTACATCAAGGACTTGGAACCCTAAAGATGTCATTGAACTTAGGTTATCACCAGTTGACCTCTTTCTCACCTTCTTTGATGCTGATCGGCATGATCGTGACTCAAAGCAACAACTATGCAGCTCGCAAGAACAAGAATCTCGACATGACTGTTGAAGAGCTGAAATGCTTTATTGGAATTCTCCTTCTCAGTGGCTATGTTGAAGTACCGAGGCGCCGTATGTACTGGCAGCAGTCCGAAGACACGCACAACTCGTTGGTCGCTGCTGCAATGACTAGGAATGGCTTCGACGAAATTATGTCACGCCTTCACCTTACTGATAATGACCGTCTGGAAAAGACCGACAAGTTCGCCAAGGTGCGTCCGTTGTTTGATGAACTGAACAAGGCGTTCCTAGCAAATGGCCCACATGAAGAAAATCACAGTGTCGATGAAGCAATGGTGCCTTACTTTGGGTGGCATGGCTGCAAGCAGTTTATAAGAGGTAAACCGATTCGGTATGGATTCAAGTTATGGGTTGGTGCAACGCGACTCGGTTATGTCAACTGGATGGAGCCATATCAAGGGGCTGGTACAAGGATTGATCCAAAGTACAAAGATTTGGGTCTTGGAGCAGGCGTCATACTTCAATATGCTGACGTGATCTCTTCCATTGGCGATGATCCATACCATATCTTCTTCGACAATTTCTTCACATCGATACCATTGCTGGCAGACCTTTCACAACGGAAGCTGAAGGCAACAGGAACGATTCGGGAAAACAGAACTTCAAAGTGTCCTCTTCAGGACACAAAAGCTATGAAGAAGACTGAACGCGGCTCATACGACTTTCGACTAGCGAAAGATGAGAACATTGTTGTTTGCAAATGGAATGACAATAGCGTTCTGTCCATTGCCTCGAATGCATTATCTGTATGACCGACTCACAAAGTTACCAGATACTCACAGAAGAAGAAAAAGAATATCAGCATCACACAACCTCACCTTGTCCGCGTCTACAACGAAAACATGGGAGGCGTCGACCGCTGTGACCAAAATATCAGCCTGTACCGTATTTCAGTAAGAGGAAAGAAGTGGTACTTCCCTCTGATATGTCACTGTATCGATTTGGCTGAGCAAAATGCCTGGCAACTCCACAAAGCTCGCAAAGGATCACTGGATCATCTCCAGTTCCGCCGTCGCGTAGTAACCGCTCTACTGGAGACCAATGTCAAATCATCAAAGGGTGCAGGTAGACCGTCACAGACTGAACATGTCGACTCCAGATATGATCGATTAGACCATCTCGTGGAGCCGCAGGAGAAACAAACAAGATGTCGACACTGTCATCAAAAGTGCACCACTCGGTGCAGCAAGTGCAACATTGGTTTGCACGTGAAGTGTTTCATTGACTATCACAAGAAATAAACCAAGTCTAGATTAATTCTAGGCAGAACTCAAAATAGTCCTAATAATGTCATTTTCTCATTTGTGAGGAAAATAGATCTACATTATTGCTGTAAACAAAAATCTATGATCATATTCATATTTGGAAACTGCATGTGTTGTGTGTTCCCAGCGTCCTACATGTAGGACGGCTGATTTCTAAGTAACTACGTACAGCAAACATGAAAATACATTTTCCCCCTCTATTTTGTATTTATTTCTATCAGATTATTCACAGTAATGCCTAAAACTATGAAAAAAAGGCCCGTGGGAACATCTGGGTTAAGTAGTTCAGAAAACATGTATAATAATCTTCGTTTAATATCTTCAAACTGACAATAATGCAGTATGATTACAAATCAGTAGGCCTATGAACGGATGATCACAAGTTATTACAGGAGTCGAATTTAACTGTACACGGCAGCCATACAATTAAGGCGCCCATCACGTCCTACATCTCATTTTATCACCACCATCCAGGCAGGGTCTCCAGCATCCAGGCAGGGTTGCCTGGATGGTGGTGATGAAACTGATACAGTTGCACCTTGGATTGCGTATATAAGTCCGGGCCATCGCTTTGATCCATCCATTTAAATGTCAGGATGCTGGAGACGAGATTAACGTCCATGCATGTTTTTAGAGTAGGCCTAATCCTGATGCAGATATCCTAATTCTAATGTTTTCATTAGGACGCGGTGGTATAGTGGTATGTTCGGTGCCTTGTAACCGGAGTGTTGCAGGTTCGAATCCGCCTCGAGCCGCTGCGTAGAGACCCAGCGCCATCGTTCTGTGGTATGGTTGTGTGCACTTCGGAACTTTGTAAGGAGGGCAATATCAAAATACAGTTGTATTGTATTGTATTGTATTTCAGCGCGGCAGCGCCAGTTCGCAGCATCAAGAGTTGTAACAATCGGACTCGTGCGCAGTAATAAAATGGCGTACAGCATAACTCGCCATTCCACCGTCGATGTTTCCGTAGTGTAGTGGTTATCACGTTCGCCTAACACGCGAAAGGTCCCCAGTTCGAGCCTGGGCGGAAACAAAAGTTTCCACCCGATCCTCCTCCTATCTCAGTCTTTCGATCTCAACTCCATGGTCACTGCTCATCTTAAGTTCTCCAACCGAACCATGTCTAACCATGCATCACGACTCAAGCGATCTAGATGAGTTCCGCAGATTCTCGGTTACATATAGGCCTACTCCATCAGCCTTCTGAGGCTCCTCTATCTATCAGCCTGCGGGCTTTCCACTCAAAACTAGCCTCGCCTTTTCAAGAAGTCTGACTCATCTGATAGTCTGATACTCCGCGCCTTTCAATTCTTCTCGTCCTAATTAGCGACACCCGCCTTAACAGCTGTTCTGCTTCCTCTCTTGATCTGGACCTCTGGTAACCGGACTTGGACCTTCTGAATTTGGACTACTCTGTGGAAAACATCATCTGATTTGACGCAGCACTCGACGACTCGTGAATAGGCTGGTGTCCTGTGCTGGCCCTCAGTGGCGCGTTAGAAGTTTGGATTGCGATTAATTACGATGGATTGGACGTTCGCCTTAGAAATGCCTCCTTTAAGTTCGAGCAGAATTAAATCCAGTTATTTCCTTCTGGCTGACCTATGTATACAGGTCCAGGATAGCCTACTTCCTCAGCTGCTAAAGTTGCTTGGAAATTCTACTGACTAATTGCGATTTAACTATATTGCAGTGAATGTAAAACCGAATAACTTGTATAAATATGCCAAGACGTAGGCGTATACATGTATCTTAATAGAAGAAGTTAATTTTCTGGGTGGAATGAGTTGAATGCGATCGCTGATTGCGCTTACCTGCTAGCGTTTTCATGGGCATGAGATGAGACACAGATGCAGTGCATATTTTAAGGAATTTAGACTACTGGGACAAAATTTTGGAACTCGTCTCTGAAAAACTTTGATGACTTTTTTTCTGGGAATTCATCTCCCCGAAAAAGTTGATGACTTTTTTAGGAAGTCATCTCCCAAAAAAGTCACCTCCCGAAAACCGTTGATGACCTTTTCTTCGGAATTCTTCTCCCAAAAAAAGTTGATGACCTTTTTTTAGGAAGTCGTCTCCTGAAAAAGTCATCTCCCGAAAACACTTGATGACTTTTCTTTAGAAATTCACCTCCAGAAAAAGTTGATGACCTTTTTTAGGAAGTCATCTCCCGAAAAAGTCACCTTCCGAAAACAGTTCATGACCTTTTCTTAGGAATTCATCTCCCGAAAAGTTCATGACCTTTTTGGAAATTTACTACTGGGACAAATCTTAAAACTCTTCCAACATTTTGTCCCACTATACTCAGGGGCGTCTATCCCCCCTAAGTCATTGGAGCAACGTCCCTTTTCCCCCTCTTCTTCCCCCCTTCTCGTTCCTCCCCCCTAAAATGGTGGCACACACACTGACAGATCTCTCCCCCCCCATATTTCTTGGATGGAGCATTTGCGCCAAGGTTCTATGGTGTAGACGCCCCTGCCACTACTCATACTTTAACCATACATTGCCTGGGACAAATCAGCCTAACTACTGGGACAAATCCTAACACTACTGGGACATTTGTCCCACTAGATAATTATGTACAGTTAAAATATGCCCTGCACAGATGGGCTCGAGATGAGACAGATGGGCTCGAGATGAGACACAGACGGGCTCGAGATGAGACACAGATGGGCTCTATACGGGTCCCATAAAAATGAGGGCAGGCCCGCCGAGAAGGGGGGGGGCAGAGGCAAATGCCCAAGGCCCGACGATTTTTATGGGCCCGGGCCGGGCTTGTAATCAACTTATGAAAAATAATATAATGAATTATGCAAAGTTTATGATAGGCCCTATATGCCTTTTAAAATATAATATTACTGACACTTAATTACAATCGATCAGTTAAACTTAGGCCTAAGTATCTGAATATTACTTTACTTAAAAATGTTTGCTACAGAATACAACCACAGCCCATGCACTTCCGTCTAAGAACTCTCTTCTGCTAAATTAAATGCGTCGTACGATTTTAAAGTAAACAAACATAAAGCCTAAAGATATAGTTTAGAGCAGCGGTTCTCAACCTTATTAGACTCGAGGACCACTTATAAATTTTGTGTCTCGGTCGCGGACCACCACTAAAAATTGTGCCAAAAGCAAATTAATTCAAAATAATTTTTTGCCATAAATCCTCGCATTATTAGTTTCAAGCTGCCATCTAGCCGATTCTAGTGATTGAAATGAAACAGAAATTTAAGAAATTGACAAAATTTGTCTGTTGGCATGCTTTTAATTGTAAAAAATCTAAATTGTAGACCTTGCTTGTGGACCACCAGGCAGATGGCCGCGGACCACCAGTGGTCCGCGGACCACAGGTTGAGAACCACTGGTTTAGAGGCCCGTGACTGCTAGCTATGCCTATGAATAAGCTGGTTCCCGCGACCGCTTTTTTGGGCGCTGTAGAAATCCAGAGATTACGATTACGATTACGACTATATAAAAGGCCCGGAATTTCTGTCGCGGGACCTGGATAAGGGTTCTACATGGGCTCCATGCGGGCATGCTGCCAGAGCAAAATGATCTGGGTCGAGGCCATATAGTCGTCATGGAAACACGTGTAGACTTGCGCTTACGTTTTGCATTACTGCGAGATGTTATTCGAAATCATAGCGCAACATCATTTTCTATGGCTCCGCATAGTTAGACAGCGGCGCCACTGTATGATTTGTATATTTTTGTGTAACAGAGAGTACAAATTTTAAATGAGGCATACACTCGTTGACGCAAATGAGAGTTATTTTGCTTGAGGAAAAAATTATGCATAGAAATATTATCAGAGCTCAAAGTTTGATTGAGGCTGACTAACTTGTTTTCCAAGCTTGCTCAGAGGCGTGTAATCAGATGATCAAGAATCGTGTCTAATTGTTTTTAAGTTGCGTGTAAGCCAGATTTCCAGAAAATTTGAATAAACTACAACTAGTTTAATGGCAATATGGAATGCATTTGCTAACAAATCAGCGTTCATTTGTGTACACGAATGAATGTAATGGATCTATACTTTTAGATGTTTGAATAACAAAGCAGGAAAAATTCGTTGTGTGTGTTTATAAACACTCTTAGTGGCGACAGCGCATGACGTAAATGTGCAGGTTGTTGGATCTATGCTCCGAAATGTAATCTATAATGTTATTAATATTAATGCTTAGCCGTCGGAGATTTGCAGCGCTTGGTCGATGCGTTTATTTCAAATCTTCGCTTAATTTATTCGTCTTACTTTACCGATCGACGGCCATTTTCTTTATTCCGAAACGACGTAAGATGCGTCGGCCTTGGAGTGCGACCAGGGATGGATTTGTGCCCGTTCAGTCCACTGAGTGATCGGAGTAAGTGACCCTCTCCCTCTACCGATCACCATTTGTCGCTTGATCAGCCGATCGCCATGATGGATAATGGCATTCTGCTGCTGCTGCTGCCAGCAGTGGATTCGAATCCAACGGATTAACGTTCGTCTGCTCGGGATTAACTGAAAGCAAATTACGTTGGCGCTGTGTTATCGATGCGATGCGAATTTAAATGTTAGTTTGGCGATATTTTGGATGAAATTTAGCGGAGTTCATTGCGTCAACAGGATTTCGTTTTTGTTTATTTTTTAGTAAACAAGTTGCATGTTTCGTGTTCGTGTAAGAGAATGCCATTCCAAGACAATTGTCATCGTTATCTGTGCCTCTTTTGGAATCCATCACTTGGCCCGAAAGGATAAACTGAGTGAAGCTGAAAGGTTGGTGCTGTGTTCTTTTTGCATGAATGGCTGACATGGCGAACCCTAATTTTTCTTGACAATGGTATCAGTAGTTAATAAGATTCTAAGCTGAATTAACTTGATATTTGAACTGATTTGCCACAGTAGATGTTAGTATGATTTGCTTATTATCATCAATGCGTGATCGTTGGTGATAGGAAGTGGTTGGAAGCTGTTTGAAGTGATTGTTTCAACAATGTCTTAGGAATGATTGTTTTGCCTGAGTGAACTTAAGTCAAACGTGTTCATAATTTGCCTCTACATAGACGATCATGAAACAGTGGTTCATAAAATGTCTGTTACATTATGTATGTCGTTTTTCTTTTGACTCTAGTGTCTTTCACCGCATTTATCTGAGCTGCTGGCCTTTTCCCTCTATCAATGTTAGTTATTAGTTAGAAAAATAACCGATGGAACCTGGTTCCCTCTGGAGTACGTTCTCTTGTGATGTCTCGACCATTTTTTGCCTTGTGAATTAGTCATTTAGTGGAGGCGGTTGCTTTGTTTCAGGGTTTAGGTGACAGCTGAGGCCCTGGAGGCAGCAACGCTCACTCCGTGGCGAAATCTTCCCTTCTTGGTGAGCAACTCAATGGAGGGAGGGGAAGATGCCAATGAAGAACTAGGTTGGAACAGATACCAGTCGATGTAACCTCATCTCATTTTGTCAGCATCATCATCACAATTGTGCAGTCAACAGTTGCTTCGGAGTAAAATGGAATTCCGTTGTCACAATCCATTGGACAAAAATATTTGGCAACCATGAGGCCAGGAAAATTGCTTTTTATGGAAATGAGATACTTTCCATTTAACAAAACTATTAGAACTGTCTGTCTAGCTTTAAATCTTTTCTTTCAACTTCCAAATGAGATGCACTGCTGCTGCTGCTGCTGCTGCTGCTGCTGCTGCTGCTGCTGCTGCTGCTGCTGCTGCTGCTGGGTTTTGCTAGGAATCAAAGCTCTCTTCAAGAGGAGCTGAGGTTTTGGTTTTTATGCAGTTTAATATGATAGGTATCATTCATCTCTATTTAATTGTCTGCAGATTCTGTCTCTAGTCTTGACTACACATTTTTAGTGTAATGAGACATAGTTTGTCTCGTTTCCATTCTGCAAAGACATTTCCTTTGTACCGGATCTCTAGGCAGCTTCTCTTCATAAGGATTGTGTTCCATCGCATGACTCCAGTGGTGTTCTTATAAGTAGACCTGTCATTTGGCACCCAGAGGCTCAGGCACCTTCTCAAAGGGTGGCACCCAGAGGCTCAGGCACCTTCTCAAAGGGTGGCACCCAGAGGCTCAGGCACCTTCTCAAAAGGTATCACCAAGACTGTGAATGCACTTGCCTACAACCTGACCAAAGTAACAATCATTTAATCTAATTTAATAACTGCTATCTATAGGTTTGTTATCAAAATGCTTTAGACATGAATTGAAGATCACTGCAAATCATAATCTAAAATCCGAATGCTTTAGAGAAGATGTGGTGAATCCTGATAGGACAGAGAAGGCAGAAGGTAGTCTGTGTTGGGTTACAAGCGATTTGAAATGTCAGGTGGTTTTAAGTTAAGACCGGAATGAAATGAAAGAACTGATGTAGCTAACCGAACTGAGAGCTCTGTCATTTCCAGAACTTTGGAGTGGACACTGAGAATGTCACTCAAGAACCCAACACTGTTCTTTGGGTTTGAGGCATAACTAGAGTTACAGAGTCTACTGATCGAGTGCAGTGTTTGTTGGTGTGGGGGGGTGGGGGTGGGGGTGGGGGGTGGTTGAGTATGGAACCTAGATAGGTCAACTGATTTAAATGTAGTACTTTGTGAACTATAGGACAGACTTTAAACAGGAATGTTTGGTCAATGGAGAGCCAGTGTAGTGAGTGTAATTTATTGGCTTTACATGCTGCTATTAGAAGACTTTGTCTTGGCATTGACAATCGTGTTTGAATCATTTGTAGTCTGTGCAGATCTGCCTTTGTGATACAGACGAGAAGTAAGTTGCAGTAGTCGATTCTGCTGGAAAATAATTCATTTTGCTAGTGAGATGAAGACGTTTTGAGTCAACAGAGATCTGATGCTACAAATATCGCATATTTGACATTGACATTTGACCAAACAGATGATTCTCATGTGGCCTGATATGAACATGGTTGGAAAATACTGTGCATGGTTAACAAGAAAACCACCCAACCAAAGAGATGTGTGCATGTCAAATTTGTGGAGTTGTTGGCTTGTACATTTGAGAATGATTTCATTATTGGAATTTATCACTAGCCATCAAAGACTGAACATAGCATATAGAAGAAAAGCAAGTAGAATCGGAGAGCAGGATTAGACGTGGAGCTGTCAAACAAAAGGAGCACTGGGTATCATCAGCGTAAAGTGGTTGTCAAGAGAGAAGTCAGTAAGTAGTGGATGAATGGAGTGGTGTATTAATGTAAACAGGCTCAGAGAACCTTGTGGAACATCGCAGTTTAAGACAGTGGCCACAGAAGCGAACTGATTGACAGAAATTGATTGACTAGAGGGTGTTTGTAAATGCAAACCAAACTAAGAGTGGTTACAGAGAGACCTTCGTGGTGTTTGAGGTGGTGAAGGAGTATTTTGTTTGATGATCAGTATCAATGGCAGCAGACAGGTCTAGAAGAACGAGACCAGTGGCTGTTCTTTGATCCATGGAGTCAATTGTATGATTGTGAATCGTAAGTTGTATGGTTTCAGTTGAATGGTATTTGTTCATTTTGCTGCAGGCATATTGGAGGGAAAGGTAGAGGTTGTGAGATGAAAGATAACAGCTCAGGCGATCAGCAACTACTGTTTCCAGGGTTTTGGAAGTAATTTGGAAATTGAGAGTAGAGATGGGTGATAGTTTTAAGCAGTTGTATTAGCTGTTGGTGGCACATGGCTTAGTGATGGATGATTGGCAGTCGCTTGTGAAGCCATCGGATGGGACTTGACAGTAACCAATCAGTGAAGCATATGAAATAACAGAATTTCTTTAGCAGTCCATAGAAATCAGTGCAGTGTTGTATGCATTAGTGGGTTGATGGATGTGGTGGCATTGTGGGTAGGATGACCCCTTCATTAACTTTGATTCAGGCCTAAGTGCATATGATGATGTGCATGTGGCCTGTTGGACCATTGTTTATGATCTGATGATGAAGTCAGTACTCATTCAGAACAATTGGACTCAATATACGGTACTTTACCAAAATGTTGACACTTGTACTTTATAGACATCTTACGTAGACTCCATGTATCGACCCTGGGCGGTACCAATAAGTTGTTCTTGCACACTTTTCTCCATCACTGAACAGTATAATTTGGAGCAAGCTGGAAGTAAAAGTTGAGTCCCGCAATGCACATGCCTCATTTCCAGGACCTGCTTCCATTTCTGACTCAAGGGCCTACAAAAGGACAAGAACAGCTCCCCTGAGTCCCTTCCTCTATGGGACGTTGCAGGTGCTCATTAAATATTCTACCATCTGCAAACCAGGAGGTTCTGGTTATAAAGATGCTCTGCATATACCATAGATGTCCTGTGTTGACATCAGTTGAAGAGCTCTGTTCATCTTTGTGCCCATCTCGGTTGCATTACACTCGTGAATAAGCTGGTGCTTTGCGCTTAGCTTTAGTGTAGCACTTTAAAATTTGGAGTTTACCTGTGTAGCACCCCAGACATTGTGGATTGTAAGAAGTCCTAGGCACATGTCAAAAATGCCTTAAAATCTCATCTTTTTACTTAACATCTGTAGCCAGTCTTTAATCTCTCGGACCTGTTCTATCCAGTCGATTTTCATTTAAGAATTGGCATTGCATAGTCATTGGGACTTTATAAGTTCCATCGTAGACTAGATTACTGTAATGTGCTTTAGGATAGCAGTGCTGTCGAAGTTTCCAGATGAGATAAATGGAATAGGTTTTCATGTCTTTGTGTTGTGTTGATGTAGCTTACGTCACGACAACTGCAGAATCTCCGGCTGATGTCCTACACATCCAGGTAGACATGGTTGACGATGATAGGGGAGGGATGTGGTGTATCCATGGAGACGGAGGGCAGGATGAGGTTTCTATGGTTGCCACTCGACTTCGTCATCTTGATGACATTGGAAACCGCGAAGACTTTCATCGACAGGTCAGGCGCTTCGTACAAGTCACTATTTATTAGAGTCCCATTATCACTGTAAAGACAATTGTTTAATGCTATTAATTATTTTGGCATTTTTTTCTGAAGATATCTTCTCAGTTTTTGCTTTTGCACTATTGCAAAAATTAAATTTTTATTCTGCACTTTATGTGTTTTCACTGATATAGTTGGAGTCAGTTTGATCTTGTGGTCCTGTCTTGTGGTCCTGTCTTGTGGTCCTGTCTTCCCTAGTGTTGGCTGTGGCTTGCAGTTTGAACTGGATTCTCGCCCTCTTGAAACGTATATAGAGCTGCAACATGTCACTTTTTAAGTTTCCGTTTTTAATATTTTTGGGGAGAATGTCCATCTTTCCCACAAGGTTAGAAGAATTATGCTAGAATCGAAGAGGTGGCAGTGTCAGGGTGATGGATTCCATACATACAATCTGGAAAATAGTAGAGTTTGATCTTAACACAAGATGAAGCTGACAAATGATGATAAGGCATTGTTGTTAAGAATTTACAAAACTTAAATGTTTACAGCAACAGAGGAATTGATCTAAAAGATTTGAATACTTGTTTGTGTGATTTAGTGCTGCGAGGTGTCGTGCTGCACGGCTAAGCAAGTCATCCAGATCATGCATTCTGGTTCCTACAAAGTGTCTCTCGTCCAGATTGCGTCTGAGATCTTCCTTCTTCAGAACTTGCTGAACCCAACTCACTACAACTGTACAGAGGTTAGACACAAGTTTGAGCTCTTCAGTTCTCTTCAGTGCTTCAGAAAACGAGTAGTAATACAGACTGATGGTGAGGGTAATTTGGATATTTGGATTTGAACTACACACGGTCACTGCCAAGTTCATCCATTAGGTCTTATGGACTGATCGTCTGGATATTGACCTGATTACTGCTTGGTTTTGGTGTGCCAACGCTTGATGTCTTGTACATCAGACACTGGCGCAACAGAAGTTACTAATTACAAAATTTTACAATAGATGCTTGGCTCAAGCAGACAGTTTGTGCCCCGCTTCTGAACTCTCGTCTACATATATGCAAAAATTTATGTTCTTCGCTTATGTGTAACATTAAGAATAATAGTGCAATTGAAAATCATTGCCTCATACTGTTATATGGCACAGCTATCAAATGATGAAGCACTAAGTGGTTGTAGTAATGGACTGGTGGGTGCCTGAGACCCGTTCTTTACAAAGCCAGCTATTAGGTCGTTACGCCAAAATCACCAACCAGCAAAGTAAGTCATATATGACATGTAGTACTGTAGGCGTCTTTTGAGATGTACTTTCTGTGTTTGTTGCATTTGTGTTTGACAACCATTTGGACAGATGGTAATCCTGTGTAGTCAGGCACCAATGGAAGTTTTCTGTTTTAGTGGTGCTACATAAATGCTAATCTTTGGTTTCTGTAGGAGTTACTGGACAGCTGGCTGTCGGTTCAAGAAGAGAAGGACCAGGGCACCAGTGCAATTCTCGAGAATGTCAACAAAATGGTGGCGCTGGTTGAAAGTGTTGAGCATTTAGTCATATTTCTGCGCAGTCTTCTGAAAAGAGTTAGTAACAAGAACAGGATGAGTAGCATTCTAACAACACTCTCAACCGTTCTCACAGAAGACGACAGACAGACAAATAGACAGACAGACAGACAGACTGTCTACGTAGTACCTTGAATCTCTGTCTGTCCATTTCCATCCCTTCAAAGACATCCCTTTGTCTTTGTTTTCTTGGGAGCAATACGTGAATAAATGAACAGATGAAAAAATGAATATGTTAAAGTTTGCGTACAGTTAGTTGAGTGCATGGTAATTTAGAACTTAGTATTAATTTAGTACCTTTGAAGAACTTTTCAAAGGTGCCAAGTATTTAGTGTCTTTGAAGAACATGCCAAGTATTAATTTAGTACTTTTGAAGAACTTCTCAAAGGTGCAAAGTATGCTGCCTTTGAATGTAGAGCCCCAATCTGCGTGTTGTAGATGACGGACTGAGACTGTATATTAGGGTGCATCGAAAAAAGATTTTTTGGAAAACAATATTCTAATAGTTGCCGATAGGTGCCTTTTATACTGATTAGTTAGCATGTAAATTTTGGAATTTTTTGGATAAGTCCTTGAGGTGCCCCAAGCGCCCTGAAATGTTCATGATTTGAAGGCTTCGGAGCACTGCATTTAATGTAATTTGTTGTACGGCAAACTAACTTATGTATAGCTTTAAAGAGTTCTATTGATCTTATAGTAGGTAGGTGGCAATTCATTTGAGTTCATTAAGATGAGCAGGAGTTTCTAACTGACCAGAGATCAGTAAGGTTGATGTGTATCAGCAATGTGTATCGACAAACTTAAAATAAACAAGCTTGAAAAGAAAAGCTAAGTAAGGTCGACGAGTCGAAATATATCGTGTCATTAAGTTGAGAGAAGGTCATGGATGTTAATGATGATTCTCAATCTAGTTTCGATACCAGCAGGTCAACAATTGCAATCAACCAGATGATGAAACTAAAGATCATATTGTGCAATTTGGTAGAAATCAACTTGTGATGAACCTGAATCGAACGTTATAGTTTTAGAGACTTTCGTAGTAAACTACCAACATTAGCTGTGATCGTTATGGTGTTTGAGACAGAGCAGCTGCTGAGATAACACCTGCGGTGCTGCAGGATTTCGGTGTTATATGTGATGTTGATTTGTCAAATGTTATTGAACAAAATAAAGTTAGACGTGAACAACAAAATAAGCGTAACGAGCTGGAAGGCTTGAACAACGTAGCTGATTTACACGGTTTATTTTTTTGATGGTCGAAAAGATACAACTCGAGTACAGAATTCAATGAAGGAAATAAGTACTATCGATGAGTTGCTATGGAGGAACTCTTATCTTTGGTGAAGAAACCAGGTTTGACTTACGTCTTACATGTATCCTCACGATTGGATCAGCCTTGCAAAATTGTTAACCACATCGGAGCATATTATACTTTCACCACATACAGTACATCGCCAGCATTTCAAGTTCTAGTGATGGTTTGCAACTGCCAATGTACATTTGCAATATTCTATTCGCAGTTGTCAACCACCGCAAGTGACTCGATGTCCCAGGGTCTTTTTTTAGATAAATTCAACGAGCACTGGCCTCTAATGTCCGCGTTACTAATGCCCCACAAATATCACCGGTCACTGCTTAGGTCAGTTAAAGTTGCAGATGGAAAATCCGATTCAATTTTATCAAAGCACACTACTTGTAACTGTTTACACAAAATAACCCGTTACCAATTGATCCAGAGAAAGCACGGAGACCGCTTGTTGCTGCATATTAACTGATGACCGTAAGAAAATTTGAAAGTTGGGAATGCGTCATATCGTGAAAGCCAGGAAAACTGTATACGGTCTGGAATTTGAAATTCGTTGTTCCTGTGCTAAAGTTTGATGCCTCTGACTACTATACACTGAACTCAGTGGCTGGCAAACATGCGTTACAGAACCACCACAAATATTGGAAGTATTTGATGAAGACATGATGCAATTTGTAGCGACATACGCGGAAGAAACGTTTGACTTTCCTTGATTCCCATGCCACATCTAGGCAGAGGAGCATTGTTTTAAAGTAGTGACTGAGGCTGCATACTGCGGCATCAAAGCTAGGGACGGTTTCATAAGAAAAAGATTGGAATTCAGGCGAATAATGCCGACTTTTAACACTAAGAAAGAATGTCGCATAGCTTGACTTACTGGCATTAATGGGATAAAACTGGACTGCTACTGTAGTTGAGTCTCAACTCACTGTTTCATCATTGGTGTAACGGACATAATAATGTATTAATATACCTAATATGTTTTACCAGTATTGCACTCTACTTCTCATCAGGTTCATACTGTGGAAGCTTGTTTTTCTGGATATTACTCCATGCATAACATGGGTTAATATTATGCATCTAATATCATAACTTCAAGGTCACTGGGGCACCTCAAGATCATGTGCAAAATTGGTGAAATTGCACCAGAATACTGCTGACATCAAGTGGCACCTACTTTGCACTATTAGAAATAGAAATGAGACAAAAAAGTTTTCTTCCATTATGATCGATGCACCCTACTGTATATAGATCATTTCATACATTATATGCCCCAGTATTCTCCTTGACATAGATCACAATCTTTAAGTCAAAGTTCTGCTCTGCAAAAGTGCATTCCAGTCAGAATCTGAAGTTAATAGCAGAGAAATGATGAGGAGATGAAGAGAACTGCTTCTGGTTAACGTGTAGCAACTGAAGATGCTCAGTAGACAATTTCTTTTTGTCTTGTTTAGTTTGGAACGCGGTTTCTCGGACTTTGCTCGGACCTGGCGCTGCGAGCGCTCAAGCAACAGCGCCACCTGGCCACTGGAGAGGGCAGCGAGATTGGTGATTGCACCAGCAGAGAGAAATTGTCACAGACGCTCGACCTAGTGGGACAGATGTACTTCGACACTCACAGACAAATCTACTTGGTGAAGTTCTACGCTCAAACGTCATATCAGATTGCTCTAGCTATTTAGGAGGGATTAGGAAACTGGGAATCTGGCCGTCTAAGGCCTCAGACTAAATATCTCTCAATTTCTCTCGTGATGGTATAAGGAAATTTTCCAGTTGGGTTTCAGGTGAAAACTTTCTCTTAGTTGATGGAGTCTGATGCTCATGTAGTTCGAAAACGAGTGTTGCTAAGCAACAGCTAAGGTTGACAGCTCAGAAATGCAGAATTTAAGAAAAGAAAGTTCTGAAATATATGTGTGATAATTCAGTGTTTTAAATTAGGGATGGCCAACCCCCCGCAGGCCAGATTTGGTCCACAGGCTGGTGTTTGGTGGCACACACGATCACTTTTTAAATTAATGTTTTTTTTCTTATACAACCACTTCTTAAAATTTAAAAACTGACTAAGTTACTCTGTTACATTTAACCTGGAAAGAAATTTAGTGTTGTAAGTTCTAGTGACCAAGTAGCACCTGTCTTTTGACTTATTCAAGGATATAAATTAAACATTTATATTTTCTTTCAAGGCACTGAGATAAATCACTTGGGAACGGCCCGTTGCGTGCTTACCAAAATTATAGTGGCCCGTATGCAAGAAAGGTTGGCCACCCCTGTTTTAAATGATCCATTCTGATGTTTTGAACAGCATTTGAGTTGGTGTTGTTTTGATAATGAAGTTAATTTTTTCTGTTTTTCCAACAGGCCTGCCTTCTGTCGGCATTATACGTCGATCCCACCAACCATCGCTATTCTGCCTTGGAAATTGGTTTCAGTAAGCAGTCTGATGGAGTGGCTGCTGCTGCTGCGGAGGACTCTATTCCAGTTAGCAGTGATGTCTTGGCCGACCTCTTGCACACGGTCAACCTGTTTCGATCGGCTGAACTGGACGTGGACCTTGGCTGGACGAAGCTGAAACCGTTTCTGACTGATCTCTTGTTTAATGCTGGATATCATTATGAGCCGATGAACAATATGTTCATTGGTCCTGCAACTGGGCCACAGGCGTCGTCATGTGGCTTCAGCACTGGTGTCGTCAGTGACCATTCGTGGCTGAGAACAACACAGCTCGATGGCAACCAGACAATAGCAGACAGAAATTGGTGTAATGTTGTCAATACGTTCGACTGCTCCACCTCTTCCTCTTTCGTCGAAGGAAAGAAACCTTGGAGCGCGGGTGACACGTCCTCTGCTCTGAGCATGGGTCTCTGGTCGACCGAGTACTGTGGAATCAAGACAGACAACGTGACAAGTTCTGTCGAAAGAGATCTGATCCAAGTCAACGGAGACAGGATTGACGTCATGACCGAAATGCCCGACTCCACTTCGACCGACGTCGCTGTGTCATCTAATAAAGAAAGTCGTTGCGACGGAGTCAGGTTGGAATACCTCGGCTCAAACGGTTCGATCGATAGCAATGGCTTCGGATCGAGCCGAGGCCTGGAGCCGTGGAAAGCAACCAGAGCGTGGCCAGCGCTCGAAAGTGATGATGAGTCTTCGAATCCACTGAACATTGCAAGCGCTGAGGAAGAAGACGTGAGCAGCATCACAGAGGAAGTGACGGTCTTTGAAAGTCCATCTGCTTTTTCTAAGAAGCGATCTGCCTCTGCCGAAATGATGTCTTCTTCGCAGCTCGGTGCAGAGCCGTGTCGAAAGCGCCGAGCCGTCAGCATCAGTCGGTCGAAGAGCCTGCAACAGGGCAGAGATGAGAAAGATGCAGAGGTTGATGCAGCCGACTCTCATCTCACGGAATCTGACGTCAATTCGTGCAAGAGAACTCTAAGACCAAAGGACCGATTAGAAAGAAGTCGCGTTGTCACACGCAAGACCTTCTGCTTTCGCTACAAATACTCCTCTTCCTTCTCGTCCAAATTCTGCATGGAAGAGACCGGAAAGAGATCAGTGAGCGAAAGTGATGCTGCATCCAAGTCAAATATCTCCGTTCCAAATGGAATAAAACTCAAGAACTGTTTCATCCGCCTGAATCGTGTTAAGACAGAAGACGAAGAAAGCCAACCAGCAGAGAATAACAGTGCATCCGACGTAGAACTACATGACTCCACTCCACTGGCTCCGAAAGAGGTTCAGAGCACATGTTCCACTCCACTGACCCTCAAAGATGAAGACAGCATTTGTTACGCATCACCGACCTTCAAAGAAGAACAGAGCACCGGTTCTGCTCTACCGACCGTCGGAGAGGCTCGGAGTTGCACCCCGTCGCTTCTCAAAGAGGCAGTGAAACCGGAAGCAGACGAGAGGGAGCAGGAGGAGGGTCTGGTCATCAAAGAGGAAGCGGTGCCAGCTGCTGAAGAGAAGGTTGTTCAGTGCGTCTGCGATGGATGTGGGGAGATCGTTCCCGACTGTTCATGGCTGACCGCACACATCGTCACGTGTGCCGGCCGACCGGAGTCTGGAGTCACGGACGCCATGATGGACGACGATCTGACGAACACGTTCCAGTCGGACGCTCCGATCTGGGACGCGATGGGAGGCAGCGGTGGCGCCGTGAATGATGGTACGCTTGACACCAACGCTCCGGCATCTGACACGAATGGAGATGGAAACGGAGGGATGCTGTCAATGGAGACGACAAACGAAATCGGTCGTTTTGCATCATCGCAGAGCCCAGCAGATGTCGATGCATCGAATCTGATGCAGCAACTGATGCAGAACAGGGACAACCAGTCTTCGTTCATCTATGACCCATCGATGACCTCGGAGACTGCAGCTGGGGTCAAGGTCATCCAGATGTCCGACGGAACGTCCTTTTCCATGTCCACCCAACCGTCGGTAGTCAACGACGCGCCAGAGGACCACTGCGGCAAGGAAGTCCTTTACAACGGCGTCCTGATGTACGAGTTCACAGAGTACCAGTGCGACCTGTGTCTGCTGACGTTTGCGAGTCATTCGGCGACGGCCGAGCACATTCGGTCGAGCGACCACAGCGGGTCAACCATCTCCCGCAACTCGTTCTGCTGTTGTCTCAAGTGTAGCATCCGATATCGTGAGAAGCACATCATGTGGCACCACATCCTCTACCTGTGTGGAAACACCGCAGACGAAACGGCCGATGAATCGCGCCTCTACAGGTGCCTGCTTTGCTGCAAAGCGTTCCTTTCGGCCGCCTTTCTTCGCAGACACGTCTGTCTCCAACATGGAAGACAGGCCCTCGCAGCTGGCACCGGTCACAGGCCGCTCGTCGAGTCGTCCTCTGATGGCATTGTACGCCAGTTGGCAGGTGCTCCTTCGGGGCTGAACGAAGCACCGCAGGTAGTGTCACGCCTGACTGATTATGGGGTCGGCCTAGACGGTCAGCTGCTTGGAACCTGGAACTGTTTCCAGGTGAACGAGGGTGGTGCAGGCGTTACAGCATCCATGGCACAAGATGACAGCGGCGTCTTCTCCGTTCCGGGCCAAGAAACTGCGGACACCAATATGAAGACAAAAGTGGGCGACAGAAATGGCGCAACCGGAACGTCCAATTCGGCAAACGGAGAGTCTGGTGCCGACTCACAGGCGCTGCTAGACCTCGCTTGTTCCATTGTCTTGGGGGGCTGTTCACCTCCCTCTACAAATTTCACAACAGATGGGGCTTCAGCACCACCATCTACTAGTCATCCCACTGCACCTGCTGCACCCGCTGCTGCTGCTGCTACAGCTGCAACTCCGAATCAGTCAAATTCAGCATCTACAGCAACCACGAGTAACGCATCTTCACGGCGAACTGCAAAAGGCATCATGTACAAAAACGTGTTCATGCAGTGCATCGTCAACTACCTGTGCTCCACCTGCAAGAAGGACCTGAGCACAAAGGCGTCGAAGAAGGAGCACAAGTCGTCGCCGTGCTTTGATGCCGATTCCAAGCGTTTCACTTACCTGCGCCAATACTCGTACCTCTGTCCCTACTGCAGCGAGAAGTTTCCGTCGCAGAAGTTCTGTCGCCAGCACCAACTGTCCGTCTGTCTTCAGCTGATGGGAGTCAAAACGGACGAACTGAACCACAAACAGCTGCTCTGTCCGTTCTGTGACCGCAAGTACTTCAACATCATCACCCTCAAAGGTCACATGACTCTCATACACAAAGTCAACAAACTCGAAAGCAGCCAGATCCTCGGAACGTCCGGTCTCCTCGAAGAGCTCATCAGTTTCGCTCCTGACGCTGCTGGACTGTCGGAGAAGGCGAAGAAGGCAAAGCAACAGACGACGGCAGAGGAGGACAGGAAGCACGCAGCGGCCAACAAGCTTAATCCTCCCGTGCCAATAGAAACAATGGCTCCTAAAAAGGCTGAAGTTCCTGTGAAGGGCATTTTTCCGGCGGAGAAAAAGTCAGAGGGAGATTTAAAAGTGGAAACGGATCTTGAGAACAAAGCAAAGCAGTGCGGAGGAAACTTCGGCTCATCTCAGAAGCCGAGCGACGAGCTGGACTTGGAGAACGGAACGAGTCATGACAGTGGGCTCGAGAGCAACATTGCCGAGGTAACTCAGACGATGGAGTCGGACGGAGGAGGAGGCGCCAAAGACGTCGACAGGTGCGAACTGCGAATTGTGGAGGCCGCAGATCCTGACGGTCTGATATTTGACGGTGACGCTTCTGACACGTCGACTGACGATCCGTCAGAACTCGATGAACTCAGCTGTGAAACTGACAACACTCTGCCAACAAATGACCTCAAAGAATCTCAAATCGAAGAAGCGGAGCAAGTGCTCGACGGAAAGAAATCCTTAAAGCGAAAGAAGTCGAATAAGAAAACCCGGAGAAAAGTCGTCACGAAAACTCGCAAAAAGCTGCACTGAAGTCGTGTCAACGACATCGACAACATCGACTACGAGACTCTGACTTTGCATTTATCTGAGACTGATGAGAATGTCTTTGTGGCCGATGTTGTAACAGATTATCAAAGGTCATGACCTCGTAGAGGTCAGCGGTTCGTTGTTATGTTTACTGTTACGTGTAGACGACATTTACAGGCGCTAGTTCAGCAGTCTTGTTGAAGTCACCTTCGGTTGACGTTGTACTGAGAATCAAAGAAGACATAATAAACTGTCGACTGGGACCAAGGCGGGTCGCTGTACATCGTGGATACGTCCTGTCCAACAGAACAGATGATTGGCTGACTCGGGCCAATGAGAGTTGAACATTTTGACTGAATTCAATGTATTGGATTGTAAATTCCAGTGTGGATGTAGTTTGGGGCAATACCCTTCCTGTCTCCCTCCCTCCATGCCTTTAAGGAAGTTCTCTTCTGGTTTCCAGCATGGCTCTACTCTGGTGCTGGTCAATCGTGTTCACACCGTCGCTTCTTTCCCGCGCCTTTGTGTCGGACCGAACAAGTCATGACCTCTAGAGACGAGAGATGTCCGTAAGAATTCTTATTTTAGTTTGGTCAGTTTCTGTTGCGTGTGGTCGGGTGTTGTGGCGTTGAACATCGAGCGATAGAGCGACGATGTCTTGATATTTTTTTCTATGAGAGTAGAGGTGCATGATCTGGTCGTAGAAATTCAGTGTTGCTGTTTTCTGGTGACTGAGGTGAGGGATTTCTGTCTATAGTTGCTGGATTGTGTCTTCTACTTCGTTACTAGTCTCTGGTGATTGAGAAATGTTGCTTCTTTGTTTCATAAATTTTGTTGGTTTCGTAATTTATGATTTTGTATTTAGTTGTTTAGCAACCAAAGTTTATTAATTCAGCCGTTAGTGATTGTTATGATTTCAGTTTAGGTTGGACTTGTATCTGGAAGTGACTGCTGAGCAGTTCCAGGTCATGTCCTAACCTATTGCCGTCATCTGAGAGTAGGGAGGGATGGTATGCGATGTTTGCAGATGCCAACTGGATGCACTTCTCCCAAGAGGAAGAAAAATGTCATCATCTTTTGGTTTATCTGGGTTTCAATTTTGAAATTCATCTGTTTCGTTTATTTGCGCTTGACATCAGTTTCAAGACGTGGAACAAATTTTCTCAGTTTGCAGCAGGTTGGTATACAGCAGCAAATGCCAGCTATTATAGTTTTCAGTTTACAACAAGTATGCTACAGAGGTATTGTTGTTTGAAATTCCTGGCATATGCTTTGTCTGTGGCGTATTTCACGACAAGCTGGCCATTCAGCCCTTCCATGTATCTGGACATGTGTGGCTATTACGTTTACCAGTCTGATATGTTATGCTACGATTTGCACACATCTTTCTTCGTCTCATCTTTCCACTGAACTGCAGAGCATGTTGGTTTGGTTGACTGCTAGCGGAAACCTAGTGGGTGTATTTCCTTAATTGTTTTAAAACCTGTGACTGGTTGGCATTGACAAGAGCTCTGTGAGGTCATGGACTCAAGGTCATGTGGCCTGACCATTTCGACTGTAAGCTGCTTTGCAAACAGTACAATCCGTTGACCCTTGCTGTTTCTTAGTTTGCAGTCAACCATCTCTTATATAATGCAAATGATGGCTTTGCCGTATTTTCGTTGTTTCTACTTGTTTCTGCTTCTGTGTCTAGCAAACAACATGCAAACAACATCTCCCTTACAAAATTCAGCCTTGTTTTTTGTGTTGTGTTATCGAGAACGTGCGCAAGTTGACCAATTTCGTTGGAGATTGTAGTCGAAAGCGACCCATCGTGGAACTTGTAAGGTTCTGGCAGACACATTTCCTGTTGATATTTGAGATATTATTTCCTTGTTTCTGACTTTGAAAGAAGCGTCAGTTGGCAAATGCCAAACGAACTTCACGATGAAATTGTTGAGGTCAGATTTAGATGCCCAGTGATATATTAATTTTCACTAAGCATCCGACTGTTACGTCATATAGTCCGATGCTTAGCAATAGTTACAAGTTGTCAGTTAGATTCTTGTATGTGCATGGTAGAAATGCTCTGTGCTGTCTATACATACATGTGCACTTATAATATATATGCTTGCTGTAGGCCGTTGGACTGATCATTACTACGTGCACTTCTTTGTGTGTCTTGGTCAGTTGATTGTCAGGTTGAAAGGCCAGCTGACCAGGATATTTCTTCAGTCTTGTACCATCTTTTTATCTCTCATTCCTTCTCCTCCTTTTTAGCTCTCTGCCTTTGCCTGAGTTTGTATAAATCTCTGCTTTTTAATCCCTGTTTTACTGTCCAACTGCTCTGCCCACTTGTTGGACTTTGTCCTTCTAGTGGTTGGTAATTTGGTTCAATTACTTCACTTTGACCAAGTCAGTTTTATGTTAGTGTTTTTCTACTCTGTGTTTTAGAAGTTCTTTTCTAATTGAAATTTATCATGATTTGGCAAAGTTTTTATTGGAGATTTTATTTCCTATGGTATCGATGTTGATGCGTTAGAAGTCTTAAACTGTTGTTTGTCCAGTTGCAATGCTTGGCCGTTTATGTCGTCTTTTTGATTGTAAATTATTTTTAATTGTATTCAAATGTTGTCGAGCAGTAGAACATTTCTGTTGATTGTTTCATGTTTTTTTCAGTTTTCATATTGGGTTTTCTGTGGAATTTAGCAGCTGACGAATTGCCCATCACGGATCGATTTACTTAGTCCCAGATATCTCGTGTTTTGTGTCTTGTGAACCTGATCGTGTGTGTTCACTACTTGCTCGCCCTGTTTTTCCTATGAAAATTATGACCTCGCTCTTTACTTCCAATTTATTCAGATTGGGCCAACGTTACTTTGTAAACATCTGAATTTTTCTGACAGATCCACTGATAGAATCAGTTCTCTTGTTCACAAACTTTGCAGAGCATATTACAAGTCGTCAGATATTTTGTATGTGCATAACGGGAAAAGTTTAAGAACGTCTCATAGAAGCGTTTAAAGTTGCTGTTGATTCATCAGCAGCCGATGTGAGGAGGAGTCTGATGATGAGATTGGATGTTGCTGTTGTGACAGTGCACTCGCATTGTGTCTGTGCATGTCGCAGCGCATTGGCCATGTTCACCAAATGCGTCAATGTTGAAATCATGTGCAATATTGTTGATGTGTTTTTTAATGATAATTTGTTAATCATAGATTTAGATTGTCCAAAAAACAGTCACTTCTGTATCTAATTATTCGATTATGAGCACTGCTCAACTTGCAGGTCTAAATAATTTACATTTTAAATACAATATATAGAAATATATATAGAATGTCGCTAACATCTAATCACGTCGGCACCTCGGACAAACATTTGTGTTTCATGAATGTTGAATATTCATAATAGTCGTTAATATTCATAAGTTGGTTCATTTCTTGTGACAAGGCATTGGCGAAACGTCTTCTAAGGTGGAGATGATGGTATGCTATGACGTTCATCGATTGCAGATGATGATAGGTGCATGCATTGTTTCACGTATGCACATTGTGTACATGTTGTGTAAAACAATCGTGAGACGTGAAATCGTTGTTGTGGTATTGTTTCAATGTGACATATGAACATGTGTTATTATTCTCTGTAAATTATTTGCTTCGTCACACGATAATCATGTGACGTCTCGTTATTTGTTGAGACTAAAGCAGAAGTAGTTCAGTTGGTTGTTTTGTTTCGAAACAAAACCTGTTCTGTTAATCAAAAAAATTGAATATTTCATTATTATATCTGTATAGATTACGTTGTAGTTACTCATGCGACATAACTAGTTACGCATACGCGTTGGGATCTAATTTTTGGGGTGTTTGGTGTGAAATGGTTGGTTGCTAGAAGCAACGGTCCATAATAATAAAAATAAAAATCATCCATCTGCCAAAATGATCAGTTTTCATTGAGAAAGACAAGACTTCATACAGACGAGAAACCAGGCGCAATTTAGCCCGTAGTTGAATTGGTAACAGTTGGTAATTTGTAGATTAACAAAGATTAGATCTAGGATAACAAAAACAAATACACAAATCTAGAAGTACTAAAAGGGAGAGAAAAGCACAGATATGAAAGAATGTGGACTGCGCACAAAGATGGAAACATGCCGGACGTATTGTAAGAACCATTGAATCGCCGAAGTAATCTATGATCGCTCTTAAGTTTAGCAGAACAGTTTCTTCAGCCGATGATCCGTGTCCCAAGTGGAAGCAAACAACCCAAGACGTCGGATGAACGTGCTTCGTCCTTTTACAATCTCGTCATTGCTCCATTCTCTGCTGAAGTACACTGTGTATGCTTCCAGCGCAGTAGACGGGAACCAGTATTCTTAACTGTGAACAGGGAGGCAGTGCATCTCATTGAACCGCCATGTCGGTTTCGTTGCCAGTGGCGTTGGTCGGGCGAGTGCACCCAACGACTTGGTCCATCAGCTTTGTTCGGTCGAGATGCGTGCCTAGATTGAAAGCAAATGCTCCACATCATCAACCATAAAACGATTTTTTAGGATTAATTAGTAGGTTAGTGGTGTCATGTGGGAGGTTGTCTGGTACGTCCGTGTCAAAACCAGGAGGACAGCAAAGTCAGTGGAGGACATTCAGTCTGGTTGAATATTTTGCCAAATGATAATCTCCATTTATCATCTAAGTTGCGAAACCCGGACTTGGATCTCATTTCCATGCATCTCAACCTTGCTCCTCTTCTTTCATCTGCTGCCTTCTCTCCATTCATTTCCTTTCGACTTCAAACGACTCATTTTTTCTTTCTCCTCCTTTTACCCACTCCCTGTATCTGTCCGTTCTCTCTGTATCTGTCCCTTCTTCTCCCTGTATCTGTTCGTTCTTCTCCCTGTATCTGTCCATTCTTCTCCCTGTATCTGTCCGTTCTTCTCCCTGTATCTGTCCATTCTTCTCCCTGTATCTGTCCATTCTTCTCCCTGTATCTGTCCATTCTTCTCCCTGTATCTGTCCGTTCTTCTCCCTGTATCTGTCCATTCTTCTCCCTGTATCTGTCCGTTCTTCTCCCTGTATCTGTCCATTCTTCTCCCTGTATCTGTCCATTCTTCTCCCTGTATCTGTCCGTTCTTCTCCCTGTATCTGTCCATTCTTCTCCCTGTATCTGTCCATTCTTCTCCCTGTATCTGTCCGTTCTTCTCCCTGTATCTGTCCCTTCTTCTCCCTGTATCTGTCCATTCTTCTCCCTGTATCTGTCCATTCTTCTCCCTGTATCTGTCCGTTCTCCCTGTATCTGTCCATTCTTCTCCCTGTATCTGTCCATTCTTCTCCCTGTATCTGTCCGTTCTTCTCCCTGTATCTGTCCGTTCTTCTCCCTGTATCTGTCCATTCTTCTCCCTGTATCTGTCCATTCTTCTCCCTGTATCTGTCCGTTCTTCTCCCTGTATCTGTCCATTCTTCTCCCTGTATCTGTCCGTTCTTCTCCCTGTATCTGTCCGTTCTTCTCCCTGTATCTGTCCATTCTTCTCCCTGTATCTGTCCGTTCTGCTCATTCGCTTATGTCTTTCACAACTTCAGACCTTTTTCAGATTGTTTATCTAGCAGAGACTGCCTCTCTGGAACTGGTCGTCTGGATTTTGACCTGATTATGAATTGGTTTTGGTGTGTGCCATCCGTTGAAGCCACGTCCATTAGACACTGCTGTGGCAGAAGTTGCTAATTAAAGATAATAATAAATAAAAACCCTGCTTTCATGTACAAGAATTAACAATGTAGGAAAGATTAGAAATAATGACGATGATGATAGCAAAAGTGTTGACAACATTTGATATTTAACATTTCGATTGAGCAGAACTTGATCAACAAACCGATGAAGACGAGGCAGTTGGTTCGTGGTTGGGTTTCGTCCCATTTTGTCGTTGGCTGGAACTGAAACTGTTCATGAACTGCCTGAACGAGAATTCGCTCTGCTTGGTCCTCGGATGAAACAACGCCCTGAGACAACCATACAATACAACTGTATTTTATCAACTGCCATACTTCCAAAGTTCATAAGTCCATACATGACCATATGACAGGACATCGATGGCGCTGTGCAGGAAGGACTTGCTCAAAGTCCTTCCTACACAGTGACTGCCTTAAACCCATACTCTCCGCGTTACTGGCCAAGTGCTACATCCATTCAGGTACCACACCCCACCCCACTACGCAATGAGTTGAAATGGGTCCATGACGACCAGCCATGAAACAGAACCAAACTGAATCAGATATTCAGATGACAAACTAGAAAGACCGGATGCAACACGAAGCAGAACTAGATTACTATGTTATCATTTGTCTTGGCTCCATTCTCTACTTTAATCTTTATTCAATTAGTGAGCGAGGACCGATTGTTCGACACGGAATTCAGTTTAACAGAGGAAAGCCAAGTAATGATGATGCACTAAATGCCATTCCAAACTTCAACACACCCACAGCATTACGCATTTCTCACTGAATAAACCAATCGACCTCTGTGTTTTCTATGAGAAGAGGTCAGATGATGACTGACCTTGACCCTGTAGACATCCATCACGTGACCAGCTGAATCCTTGATCGACTTTTCCCAGAGCAACTCCTGGAGGAATTTATCCAGGAGATTAAGATCAACGTTTCCAGGAATGGTGAGAGTCACAGTTGCCACCTTCTGCAAATCCATATTTCCACATACCACCATTACCATATCATTCTTATCATAAACATCCTCTCTTTTATTGGCTCTGAATCAATACTTATCCCCAATGTTATCACGTTAATCTCAGCACTCGCTCACTCTCTCTCAACACTAACCGTTCAATGCTTTCTCTACATTCATTGCTGGAAATAACTAAAATTCCCAGCCAAGTTTCAATCCAAAACTGTCGAACATGCGTGCAGCGAAGATAATAACCCATTGGGGGAAAACCAAATAAAAATAGAAGAGTACAAGAAGTGAATAACTAGGAACCTACTTCAGGCGAATACCTAGGAACCGGTTCCAGATGAATACCTAGGAACCGGTTCCAGATGAATAACTAGGAACCTATTCCAGGTGAATAACTAGGAACCGGTTCCAGGCGAATACCTACAAACCGGTTCCAGGCGAATACCTAGGAACCTGTTCCAGATTAATAAATAGGAACCTGTTCCAGATGATGGCTGACAGACGACTGATGAATCGGCGAAACAGAAAGTGTTTCCAGTCTACAGAAAAGATCAAAACACAAAACGCATCCATTCGACTTTAATGTTCCCAACTTATTCCAATCAAGGCAGTAGTATGCACCCGTAATAAAAGTCATTCAGTCAACGGCACTTGGCCTCAATTTCATTTAGTTGTCTTCCAGGTAGTTATTTATTTTAATGTCGAGCAACATGTTCATTGAATTCAATCGCTGTGTGTGACTATTTCTACACTACTTTCACATTTAAAAATACTTATAAGCCTGAGTCAGTAGGGATAATCAGTAGTTTTCACATTTCTTGCCAAAAAAAGCTGCACAAATGTTATCCAGCCTAGAGCAGCTTCACGGCACCCTTGTGTGCCACGGCAACCAGGTTGGGAAGCACTGCTCTAAGTAACCACAGTTCGAGACAGACATCCACTTCAACTACTCCGACTACAAGCATCGGCATCTAGACTCAGTCAACAATAGCGGTGGTGATGGAAATCTGAATGCAAAAAAGACGTTTTGCTGGATTTCATCCCATTATTTACAATTTAAAAAAAATAAACATGGTGAATAAAGAAAAGAAATTTGGAGACCTGTTTTGTCCATCGCTGTCATAAGCGTGAAGGTCAAGGACGGCACTGAGGTCAATCCTGTCAAGAAATTCACCAATCACCGAGTCACCAATGTTTCAGCAAATCCTGAAAACGTTTCTCCACTTTAGATACTTTCTGCAACATGCAGATGAAGGATTAAACAACCAAAAACAAACAGCTACAGAAAATGCTAAACAGTTCAATTTCCAATTCTCTCAGTTCAAATAGACTCGCTCCCCATACACTTATTTTAAAACAACATTTAGGTTTCTCCGTGTCAATTTAAAAACGATTTCATCCGCTTACTTGGCATAAGTCGTCTCTATTATCTGGACAGCACTGTTTATTGCTCTGAAAATCAACACAAACACAAAATCAATTATGCTAATTACCTTTGTTTATTAGGAAATAATTAATCGGTTAAAATCAATAGAAGTTTTAGCTATACACAGTTGTAAATAAAGTTCTAGTGGTGACTTTTGAAGCCGGAATTTACTTAATATATAAGGATGATCAGTGGAGTAATTAAAACTATTTAGACAATCAGAAAGCAAGTTTTAATTGTTGATCCACTGATGTGTCTTGTCACTAATATCTTGGTTGCTAAGTAACTGTTGCCATAATTACCGAATGGTCGTGCGTACGGTGTCGAGCTCCTCAGCTGAAGCGAGATCCAACTTGTTAAGGATTATAATGTCGGCTAGCGCCACCTGTCTATCTCAAACAAAACAACAAACATAGGAACAGCGAGTATCACTTATAAACAGTCTTAAATGCACAGTCCTTGGCAAAGTACTGAGCAAAATAACCTGACCGGTCTCTCTCGAAGTGGCGCTATATAAATGACGATTACAGGACGCTGAGGTGTGGCCTATCTACAAGGCATGTGTTGCAGTCCCTCTCAACCACCTTTTCTCTGATGATAACAATAACTCATCAGCCTGATCAAAGGTAGCTGGGCATTGATTTGCTGTCTCTTTCAACCAAGTCCAGACACAAATGATACTGATGAGGTTGAAGGAGGTATCAACTGAATTTGAAATACATCAACAGCTATCTAAGCAATTGCCAAGTACGTATTGTGTGTATGTTTAAAACACTGAAATTGAGAGACAAACCGAACAGTTTCATTCACGCCATCCTTCTCGACATCGTGAATATGCTGCAAACAACAAAGAAAACAGTCATTGAGAGTTACAACACTGTTGTAGTTGTTGATGATGATGATGTTATTCGCTGCTATTGTTCTCACTGTTGTTGCCTATTGCTAATGTCAGCCAAACTCTGTTCTGTAACATCTGTCAAATCAATTGCAGCTTCGGAATTCTCTGACTCATTTGATTTAAAGTTTCCTCAGGTTAACCAACTGTTGAAAGAAAAATAAGAAATAAAGAAATATGATAATAAATACTAACTTTAATTTTAGAATTTATATCAAAATATGGAAACTGGTTCTTAGATGAATTTCTAGAAAGCTACAACACTTACTCGTAAACAGTACTTGGCATCAATGACGTCAACGATCCCTAAAATCAAACAAAACAAAACTCAAGAATTCTGCAGAGCATGAATAAAGTGATTCAAGGAAATTGTCATCTGAATAAATCCTATCACAAGCTGACCTTTCACCCACCAGAACACGATCCAGTCTGTCATTTGTCTAGTTGCAGTGTAAGCTCCTCAACCATTCTTGTCTCTTCCTTTGATTTTACATTCTACATTCAAATATGCCAATTCCAGTAGGTCTCCAAACCTATAGGATTTTCCAGTTCCAAGCAGTTTTCCAGTTCCAATGGATGTTCCATTTCCAAATGGTTTTACAAGTCCAAAAGATTTTTTAACTCAATGTGTTTTCCAAACTCAATGGACTTTCTAATTCCAAGGTTTTTTCTCAATTCAATGGATTGTCAATATTCTGTGGTTTTTCCAGTTGCAACTGATTTACCATTTCTCTGTTAAAAGATTCAAAACTGGCTGCCAATCAGTCACAACAACTGGCTGCCAGTCAGTCACAACAACTGGCTCCTAGTCAGTCAGTCAGTCAGAGTCATTCCATTGGAAAAACTGGCTAACCACAAATTACACAAAAGGTGCGATGAAAAAGTAAACCACAAGGAATTATTTACCGTCAAGATAGAGGTCACTTCCAAGTTCCTCGTCCATCCAGAAGATCGACGCAACAGGACCTTTGCAAAACAGAAACCAAATCAGACAACCTGAGTTTAGTAAACTCTTCTAATGCAACCCCCCTCTCACACAACAAGAGTCACCCAGAATCAAAAAGAGGCTCTTCTCCAAAACAATTAATCTCCACTACTCATCAATTTCCCAATGGCAAAGAAACTGGGACTCACGGCAAAAGCTAAGACCATCTGGACATTATCAGTGCAGGAGAATTGCTGATGAGAAAAAATCACAATGACTAACAGATCATAAATTCTACATTCCTTGGCACATCATACAGAAATCTTTCTTTGGGAGCTTTTCACTTAGATCTCTTAAATAACCTACATATACCACATTTCAACACCAGTCTGGGTAGTGAAGGCATCATACCTTAATTGGATTTTTACCTGCATTGGCATCTCACCTGGATCAGCAAGGCCAGTTGTCTCAAGAATGATGTAATCGAATCTTCCCTTCTTTTGCATCAGAGTCTCGATTGCTTTCACAGCGTTATTCCTAAGTCATCAACACGAGGAAACGCTTAAAAGCTTCACTGCTAGCCAACACCCTCATCATCATCATTACCCTCATCATCATCATCATTAACCCTATCCAATGCTTTTGCATAGTACTTGAACTCTGCTACACAGCTGTGATAAACCAACACGTTACAGTTTATAAGCATCACGTTGTTCTGTTGCTTGAGTCTCTCCACAGGTGACCACAAAACTGACCCATTCTATGGGTCTTAGGACCCATAGAATGGAACTGTCTTCCAACTACAGTCTGTTGCTCAATTTAAATCAAACTTAAAAACTAAAAACCAAAATATCTCTCAAACTATATGAATTCTCATTCACTGCATGCATATTTTGCATGCAAGTGTATATGTGTATGAATGTATTTATGCAGTGCTTTTTTTCTAGAAAAAAAGGTTCCGGAACGGAACAATAGGTGCCGGAACGCAACAATTATGGGCGGGCTAAAATCACGATAAAAACGGGATTGGGGGTTGGAAGGGGTCTCAATAAACACTGAAAACAGTTCAAAAACACTTAAATTAAATTAAAATAACTAAATTATTGTTTTAATTATTAAAATAAATAAATTATTTTTTAGGAGTTGAAAAAGGTGCCGGAACGCCGTACCGGTGCGTTCCGGCTGAAAAAAAGCCCTGTATTTATGCATATATATGTATGTCTCAGACATGCTGCATTGATTATAATGATGACGATAGTGGTGGCACTGGTGATGGCTTACTTGACAGAGCAGCAAATACATCCATTACGTAATTCCAACCACTCTTCGAAAAGCTCGCCCTCATCGCGAACGGCCAACGATTTTTCCATTGAATCTCCTACAACAAAACAACAACACACTGGACGTGATCATCTCTCCTGAGAGACACAAAGATTCTCACCACATGTGACGCTGACAAGTTCCATCTATGATCTGTGACACGTGTCCAGCGTGAGTGGCCACATCGTTTGGCTACAACCCTCAGAACAACATACATTCTCTACTTTGCTTTCTTTTCTGTTACACTTATGAAATGATTTATACAACATTATGATATTCAAAGTGTTAACTACACTTTGTTATAGAAAAAATTTAAAATAACAGTCTGTGTAAAAGTTAACAAAACCTCATGAATTATGAAACTGTGTTAATTTGAGAGGATGGAAGAAACAAACTGGTATAACTCAGTAGTTAAATGGTAGTTGAAAGTAATTCCCATTGTCACGTACCTTCACCGAATTCATTGAGGATAACAGCAATTCTCTTTCCATGCTGTTCATTGAGGATGTGGTTGAGAAGGGTCGTCTTTCCAGAACCTGGAACATCATCAACTCAGAATGAACTCTAATCAATTCACTAATCTAATCACGAATGATGCAGTAACCTGCCCCACTGTGTTAACAACTTATTGCATTTCAACAACTCTTAATTAACAGTGCTGTGTGAACTTGTTTGCGTAACAACTTCACATAGCTCACATAACCTCTCTGTTCCTTTCGCACGCACCGCTACTATGCAGCAGCGCGCTTTCTCCGTCATTGGACCCACAATTTGGAATGGGCTTCCTCCTGAGCTGCGGTCTCTTTCTCGAGACTCGTCCACCGCTTTCTTCTCTGCTCTAAAGACTGTTCTCTTTCGCCGGGGTTGGGCTGGGAGCGCCTCTTAATAGTTTCCCTGAAGGGGCGCTATATAAATGCTCAGTTGATTGATTGATTGATCGATCGATCGATCGATCGATCGATCGATCGATCGATTGATTGATTGAAAACAAATAACAATTGACAGTTACGGTCAGAGTTGCTATGGACCTCGACGGATTGAAATCGGGTCAATTCTCACTAAAAAACATTTTAATGTTAATGTTGTTCCTTAAAAACACAGAAAATATAATATGATATTTGGTGTTTATTTACAAACCGAGGTATCCGGTTATTATAGTCACTGGAACCTTGACCGACTGAAGAGGAACAAGTTGCGGTGGTAGGTCTTCATCCGAGCTGTCATCCATTGCTCCAGATTATCACAAATTCTCTTCAGAATCTGGAGTTTTAAAAATGCAGCAAATCTTTAATTCACTAAGTAGTTAGTCTGTATGAATTGAGTTCATTTGAGATTTGTTTACTACATTTGCGCATCCACGCACGGAGACCGGAAACGTGTTACTAAAAGGAGAGTCGGATTCAAAATTACACGCCCGAAATTTGGGGAGGGGACGCCTCCTACGTAGACCCACAGTATAAATAATTACCTACTGTTATCTTAACTGCTTGCCATGTTTCATTGGAAGAGATTAATTAGCCAAGGCCTACTTCAGCCTCAGAGGTGCGCTGGAACAGAGATAGACCGATGTGTCATAAAGATCTTAGATCGAGGAGAGGGGAGTTAGGCCTATGAGTTGGGAAGGAGCATCAGCTGGGATTCTTAGTGATTTTAAAAAAAGATATAAAGATATTGAACAGAAAGACGGAGGGTAGAGTTATTTTATCCGAAAGAAAGAGCAGAACGACTCAATCACAGAAGAATTCGATGACTTGTGTAAAGCGTTGCAGTTTAATATCCCGATCTTTATAAAGGCCTTGGAAATTTCTCTACGTTCTGTAACTGAGAGGCATTTTTAGGCTTAGCTGGCTTTGGAGGGAAGGCATGATTCGCATGAAGCATGCTGACAATGAAGATTTAAAAAATAAATACAGCGTTTTAAAAGCATCGCCATAATCTGCGGCGTAATTCTCTCCGGAGAATTCCTAGGGGTTTACCTTGACAAAAATCTTACCTGGAAAGAACATATTGAGCAAATATCCCACAAAATAGCAAGGAACATTGGGGTTATAAAAAGAATCTCCTACTTACTATCAGTTGAAATATTAAATACTCTTTACTATACTATGATTTACCCTTATCTGTACTACTGTAACTTGGTGTGGGCTTCTAACTATAGTTCCAGGCTTGGTAAATTAGTTATACTTCACAAAAGGATTATAAGGATAATAACTAAATCGCACTATTTTGCTCATACTCAAGACTTATTTCTGAGGTTAAGAATACTTAAACTGGATAAATTACTAGAATATCAAATTGGTATTTTTATGTATTCATCGATAAACAATCTACTACCTCATGAATACTCTTGCTTGTTTACCATGAACTCCCAGATGCATAATTATTTAACAAGAAATGCATCTAACTTAAGAAGTGTATTTGCTAGGACAAATATACGTAAATTTTCTATTTCATGTAAGGGTCCACTAACTTGGAACTCGATACCCGAATCAATTAAAGACTGTACTAGTTTAGATGTATTTAAACATCATTTAAAAGACTGGTTGCTATCAGATTAAACAAAATTTTGTAGTATAGATTACTACCAAAGGGGTCAGAATTGGTTGAATTGGTTATGTATTCCTGAAATGCTAACTGGTGGAATCTAATGGGATTGTTGATGGTATACTGGCCTCATCAGCTTGGATGTAAATAAGGGTTGGAACTAACTCAGACAACACTAGATTGGTGTTACAATAATATTATTTTATAATTCAAATTACTTTACATTACTTTGCCTAAGTTGGGTACTTCACTTATTAGGGCTCTGTCTCACTTTACTTTACTTTATGGTTTGCTACATTATATTAACTCGCCTAATCTCCTGGTCCCTATACTCGACTACCATGTTGGGAATTAATAAGCAATAGGGGCTCGCTCTAGCGGGACACCATCCCTTCTGGGTCTCCCTTTGTGTCTTATTTAATATTTCTGAGCCTTAACATTTAGGTTTCTTTACTTCTCTTTTATTGAAAAACAGGCTCAGTACTAACCAGATGTTAATTTAATGATCAGGTATTATTGCTCTGAAATTTGTGAACTTGTATTAAAACAAACATGTTAATAAGATAAGTTAATTTAGTTCTGTGTATCGTTTTTAATACAATCAATGGTTTATTGAAATAGTATCTGTTAAACGACAAATGAGTCTGTAACTGATAAAACAACATGATGTTAAAAGAATGTATGTAAATCAAATGTGTGGACCAATAAAAAACGTTCTGTTCTGTTCTGTTCTGTTCTGTTCTGTTCTGAGCGTTGTCATTTCCACGACATGCAGCCTGCAGCCTTCTCTATTCTGGGCCCGTTTCTAGGCCGTGTCCAGCCCAAGGTTGAGTGGGTGTCAGTGCTTCTCTTTATTGGCATTCTCTTCCAATTGGACTCATGTACACAACAATGTCTACCCGGCATATACCATCTGTTGTTTAGTCTATCGCAACATTTTGTTAGTGTCGTATAAAATACGGTGTAAGTAGGCCTATGTAGACGCGAAACTGAATTTCTCGTTGGCTATTATGCTTCATTATTAGCGTCAACAATTTCCCTATTTACGATGCGCATGTTTAATCTTTGATAAGACTTGTCACTTGTGGGCAATTTTACGCTGTTGTTCGCTGTCAATTTGACGGAACAGTTTTTCCTCAACCATAGGACGAAGAGGCAAACTACTATTGGAGGCGAATTTTGCATCACTTTAGACTCACTTTACTCACTTTAGAAATAAAAAAAAAACGTGAACTTCGGGCTGCGGAAGTTGCAGAAAGGGGCCATCCACATATTACGTACGCACTTAGGGGGGAGGGGGGTCGGATTTTGGCGATTTGGCGTACGGGTGCGAACGGGGGGGAGGGGGGGGGTAACAAAATGTGTACGTACCCAAAATAAATTTCTAATTATGACGTCCACATTAGCCTATTTATAACTCTGTATTATCCTATAGTCGTCCCATGGCATTTTATTACATTATATAAAAGCCATGTGCAGTTATTCTGTGCTGTGAACGACACCTATAATTAATTTTGTCTATATTGGCCCTTCAATAATCTGGCCTAAAGTGCAGACAGGCTGCCTGGAGACACTTTCTGCAGCTGGTCATCGGGGGTGGGGGGGTGCGCGTCAAACGTACGTACTCAGAGGGGGGGGGTGGTGGAAGAAAGTACGCTTGCGAACGGGGGGTCCAATTTTCCCGGATTTTTGTGTACGTAATATATGGATGGCCCCAAAGCGTATCCCAAACAAACACGTTTACTTATTTACTGATGAACTTTGAGTCGTGTGACAGAGAACCAGCGTCTAAACTGTCATGGCTGCCGACGACGGAAGAATGCTGGATTGTAGATTGTGATTCATTTTCATTTGAGTTTTACAGCAAAATAAAAACGCAGTTGAAACTAACTCGTAGCCATTTCTA
This sequence comes from Allolobophora icterica, assembly GCA_963556255.1. Lineage (NCBI taxonomy): Eukaryota > Metazoa > Annelida > Clitellata > Crassiclitellata > Lumbricidae > Allolobophora > Allolobophora icterica. The sequence continues at coordinate 497,677 of OY744608.1, read as the reverse complement.
GGCCCATTACAAACTGAAAATGGCCGACGACGGTCGAGACGTGCTTAGTCTTACAGATGACGAAGAAAACGGCGATTTAGACGACGAACCGCATTTGCCCGCGTTGGCAGGTACATTAAGCAAGTGGACTAATTATATACACGGCTGGCAGGACAGGTATATCGTCATCAAGAATGGCACTATTAGCTACTACAAGTCGGAGCAAGAAGCGGCTGTCGGATGCAGAGGAGCTGTCAGCTTGTCGAAGGCTGTTATTTCTGTATGTATCTAAAAATATCACACATGAGCTTTTCAACTACGGCGTTCGAATTATGTATTAATAATGAATATATTTAATGGCGTATAGTTTATATAGCGCCTGGTTTTTCGTACTTATAAACCATTGTCAGCTTAAGATAGAACAAGATATGACTCTCCGTTACTTAAGAGCCGTTTGTCTTTTAATATTCGACCGATTGTGATGTAAGGTCATGTGACCATTTCAAGTGAACATTGTACACAATCATATGGGATTTAATCGCTTTGAAAGTTACTATGCTGACATAGAAACTAGCTTGAAACTTAACTGAAGCTGTGCAAATGTTTGGCCAAAATTACTAGTGTGATGTGTCTTCAAGTACAGACACTCCCACCACAGAAAAATTACTGATTAAGTGCTATATAAACTACTTGATTTAACATTTATTGAACACCAATAACAACTTATACTACAGTCATTCAAAGAGATATAAATTGTGAGGCATCCAACGGTGGGTCAAGTCCCAATTGCCTAATTTCTTATGACAGATTTCATGATGGCCTTTTCAACAATTACACATTTCATCATTTTTCGGGATTAAATTTGTAAGTGCAGTGCTATCTGAAACAAAACGACAGGTTAAAGCAGCCAACAAGTAACATTTTTAATGTATCGTTACATTGTACAAAACATCTTTCCATGGGTGCAACAGGAAAAAAGAAACAAAACAAAAAGCGAATGGAAAACACGCATACGTAAATATGCTGTGAACTTGTTTCGCTTGCCATCCAGTGGATGATTGGTGGATGATTGGTGGATGATTGGTGGATGATTGGTGGATGATTGGTGGATGATTGGTGGCAAGTGTAACTGATGAGTGAGTGATTATGTAGTCCAACTGCTGATTGAAAACGGATTGTCATATTTTAGCCTCTGGGAGTGCTGTTCTGAATAGGTGTGTTGCTCTGAATAGTTGTGTTGCTCTGAATAGGTGTGTTGCTCTGAATAGGTGTGTTGCTCTGAATAGGGGTGTTGCTCTGAATAGGGGTGTTGCTCTGAATAGGTGTGTTGCTCTGAATAGGGGTGTTGCTCTGAATAGGTGTGTTGCTCTGAATAGGTGTGTTGCTCTGAATTGGTGTGTTGCTTTGAATAGGTGTGTTGCTCTGAATAGGTGTGTTGCTCTGAATAGTTGTGTTGCACTGAATCGGTGTGCTGTTATGAGCTGTTGATGCTGGATTAAAGCTAAAAGTAGGCATCCAGTTCTAGTCTTGGTAGTTTGTTTCATTCATTCACAGTTTTATATGGCACCTCTTAAAGAGAGCTACTCGGAGGCAATTTATTAGTAATCTTGAACACCAGCAATATGAGGTTCATTTTCTATTTTGAATATCTATCATTGTTTAATTGTGAGAACACAGACTGGATGTGATGGTAGTGCCGACTTTAAAGAGATACGTCACCGGTGTGTAGCGCCACCTGGGTGGATTAATGTGCAACATTCCTCATTATTTAGTGTTGTGTGAATGTAAATTTACTTATAATCGCATTTCGACCTCGTTTCTCTGTTGATTTGACTTTCACATTGATTGATGCTTTACAGATTATGATGACTGCTCTATAAAAGATATTTAGATTAGATTAGATTAGATAAACGTTCGCATGTAAGGCTACTTACTTACTTGTCTGCCCCATTACTTAATGTATGCAAATCTACTTAATTCATGCAAATGTACTTAATGTGTGCAAATGTACTTAATGTGTGCAGATGTACTTAATGTGTGCAAATGTACTTTGTGTATGCAAATGTACGTAATGTATTTAATGTATGCAAGTGAATTGCATGTAAGATTTGGTTGGAGATATACGAATCATCTTGCATGTAATGGGTGGGGATAATTGGGGCAGAGGTTAAGAGTAACTGGGGATGAGGGTGAAATTTCCCAGCTGTGTCGTATTGGTAATTGGGGCAGGGGTTAAGAGTATCGGAGGATGAGGACCCGTGAAATTTCCCAGCTGCATGGTACTGATGTGTCCAGCTAACCATGGCCCTTAGACAGCAGCTGGATAGTTTTCTGCACATGTATGTGATATGTATGGAGTGATTCTCTTTTAAGACACGCTGCTAAGGCCATACAATGATTCGCAGCAGCAGCAACTATAGCATCTGTCAGTCACGTGAAGACTTTCATCTTGTCTTCAGGTTTTTGTGAAAACTGAGAAATATTGAATGCAGTGGCTCAGATAGAGATTTTTGTTTTGGCCGATTGTGTTGTGTGGGTCGTGAGAGAAGAGAGATCGGTGGTGCATGAAGAGAGAATGGAGGAAATGATATAATGGATTTACAGAGGGTTATTAAAGAGAATTCAATAACTGGTTGAGAGAATTCAAATGACCGTCATCTTGTTCTGAGTGATTTACTGCGAATCTTTATCTGCTTTCAGTATGTTTTCGTAATCGATGAGTCGTCATAGAAAATTCAGTTGGCTGCATTGAAGGGATTGGATTGTTTGATGAAAATGCAAACGACTCTGAACTGCAGCTGAAAATTATTTATAAATCGTTGTTTACTTGATTTTTAAGTGCATGACTGTGCTGTTGGGTAACAGCTGAAAGGCTTTGTTTTTCGTTGGGTCTCATGACTGATTGTAATTTGTTTTTAAGGTTCGAGGCAGATAACATCTTGTGTTAAGAGTCACGAGTTTGATAAATGTTTTTCTCATGGTTTTGTTATTTATTTATTAGTCCTTGCTGTGTGTAGTCCTTCATTATGCTGAGCAGGATGAACTTGTTCTTCCCATGGCATGAACTTCCAGGTTGCAATGTAGTAGCTTGGCTATGGGTGTTCCAACTTCCTGGGAAAATGCCTAGCTGCCTTTGACATGAGCTCCTTCGTCTTTCTTTACCTCTAATCGGAAAGGGCATGAAGATCACTTTGTTCCATCGTTGTTTTCTGTTGTCAGATGGGGTGGGGGAGTGCCTCTGATGAGTGTTGTTAGAAGAGGTGCTAAATATTCCCAAGGCTTTTGAGTTTGATTTTGGTTTTATTGAGGCTGGCGAGTTTTATTTGTAAGGTAGTTGATCAAGGCTACACATTAAGACTGCAGAGGTTAATGATGTTCTTTTGTTAAGGCTAATGAGTGTGATTCTGGGCTTTTGTTACTTAAGGCTAATGAGTGTGATGATGTGCTTTTGTTAGGCTCATGAGTTTGATGACTGTCGTTTTGATGTCGGCATAAATGACTGCCTTTGGTACCTGAGAGCGAATTCATCGGAAGAGAGATGTCGCTGGATCAGTACGCTTGAGCTTCACAAGGTCGGTGAAAATTCAATCACTAACCTTGAAAACTTATCAGTTTTTCTCAATGAACGCTGTTGCCTGATTTAAATAGGAGGCGCAAGTTTCCTTATCTCATTAGAATTAATTTCCTAATGGGCTTAGTTAGTTTACCCTCTGGGGAGGGGAGGGTTCAGGAGGGTAGGGGTATGAGTCTAAGTAATGGACATAAGCCGTGGTCTGATAACCTGGCCAAGGCAATTAACAAGCACCTGCTGTCAAGACTGATGATTGTAATGATTGAATGAGAAGACAAAGCACCAATTGTGAGCTGTTAATCCGGACACTTGAGCAACGACCTCTTCTTTTATATATATATATTTTATATAGCACTATTCTGTACTGACATCAGGGCATAAATTGATGGCACTAAAGAGTGCTCGGTTAGGTTTGGAGGTTTGGAGTCCTTGACAGAAAGGGCAAAAAGAGTGAGCACTTGAGGGAGGGAGGGCAGGGGTTGAAACCTACATATAATGTAGACCGGAAGGAGTTGCTGATGGAGCGCTGATCCTTCGCATTGAGCAGGATCAGATTGTGCATCTTTGGTTCCTTGTTGAACATTAGATTGAGTGACGGAAAGAGCAGAGATTGTCCAAACGCTGCGGATACTGAGGTTGTGTTCCTGGTTCCCAGAATCAGGACAATGATGCAGTCTAAGAGACCAGTTCTTGTGCCAGGTTCCAAAAGAAATCAATTGGCAATATAGAGAGAGGTGGAGAGAGAGAAATTGAAAGCTATGCAGAAGGAGAGAAGACAAGAGATGATACAAGAGTTGTTTGTGTGGGTTGGTGTTCAACTGGATCGTCAATCACTTGTCTCGGCTGCCTTTGGAGTTCTACTGGTTCCTGCATAGATCAGCAGGAGAGCACCACCATCTGTCCTGTCTAGGTCCCTCCCTCTGGAACATTCCTCCCTCTGGAACAGTCTTCCAATGAACATCCGGCTCTATTCCTCTTAACTCGGTCCGAGCAGCATTCTTGTCGTTTGTTAAGACACACGGCCTATTTAAATCTCTTAGACAGCCACATACACTGCGTTCATGAGAGGTTCTTACAAACGCGTTTTATTAAAGCCCATATACATAACCTACTTATATGCTTACATACACACACACATATTTAGATGGATTTTTAAGAACTGATAGAGAAAGGTGACACTAGAAGACTGAACGTGACCCAATGTGCTTGTAAAGAGAGTGAGGTTAGTACGTTTCAAGAGAAACTGTCTGAGATTGGTCTTTGGATGAATGGTTGTCACTGGTCAGTGAAAGGTTTTCTCGTTGTTTGAACTGGGTGCTATATATAGACAACGAAACTACCTCTGCTTTACTTACTTACTTTCTTAGATGTCGTATATTATCATGGTTAATAATGGTGGAGTTCAGGTAGAAACATTGTCATGGACTACCCCATCCCCGTCTACCCTGCCAATGTCCTACAAATCACCTGTATTTCTAGACATTTGTCGCTGGCCAAATATTGTGCATCTGTAGAATCTTTTAACTCCTAAGTCCTGTATTTGAGGAATGTTGTTCTTGGACATGACGTGCAATTCTAGAATTCTCCCTTGTGCTGTATGGTTGTTAGAGCGTTTGCCTTGTTTATCTTTTTGATAAGATGTTTTTCCTGTAAGAAGTCCTTTACTTATTCTGACATTTCTTAGAAAGACATAGACAGACAGAGAGAGACAGACAGATAAAGAAACAGACAGAGCGACAGACAGACAGAGAGAGATGTCGACTGTGCCTAGTATTGTATTACCACATGACAACTCTTTTTTTACAGCAAGCAGAGTCTGGTTACGGAAGCGAGCATTCACTTCGTCGCCATGGTTCCCGACTGTCGCTAACGTCAACGGCCAGCCTCTCAACAGCGTCTGCATCTTCTTTTAAGGTAAGTAATTGGTTGCTGATGAGAATCAGTTGACTCCAGGAGCTACTAAAGAAACTGTATCAGTGCACTAGGTTTAGCCATGATCTATTCTTCTCCTAAGCACTCTGCTTCTTAACATGTGAGGCTCACATTTCAACCACTTACAGGTAGGGAAAATGGAGTAAAATGAATTCACTGATGAGTGGGTGGAGGGTGTCACAGAGTGGGGTAGCCGTGGAAGGGGAAGACTGAGAATTTGTGGGTGGTTAATATGGAGAAATGGACTGAAATTGCAGCAGAGGGTTTGATGGCAGTGCTATTTGGGTCATAGATGCATATATTTGACTTGTTGAGAATTAGTCCCTGTGTCTGCCAGAATATGTGTGGTGAGTGCATTGGGCTCCAGTTGCCTGGATTGCTGTAACTCGCTTCTTACTGGTATCATTAAGTCTATTTGGAGAAGCACCAGAGGTTCAGAACTAGGAAACTTATACATGTATCAAGATATGACCGTTTAATTAGATTGTTGCATTGGCTTCCTCTTCAGCCAAGAATCTCTTCAGATTGGGTCTGATGTTTGATAAAACATTGATCTCATGCCAGCCAGAGTATTCAAAAGCAATCCTTATTCCTCAATCTCATTGCTATTCAGCAAATTCATCGGATATTTTATTGCTTTGGCTGCTTGTTGACATCAATTTTGTTGAGTGTCTAATGGGTTTAGCTGCGAATGGGCCGTGGATTGCGATGGTACTTTTGACGATTCTCTTGCTGTCCCTTCTTCCTATATAACTTCCTAAGACCTGCTGCTGCAGTTGACTTTGCCTTTGCTATCCATCCATCATATCCCAGTCCAATGTTAGTCGTCCTTCTTGTTATTCATTGATCCGTATATAATGATGCGGCCCAGCATGGTCTCTGAGAGCATTAGTGGCAACGCTTTCCTCGTCTGCTTTTAGCGAGGAGCGTTGGCTGCGTCCGGCGCCATGGTTATTCCGAGTTTGTTGTTAGTTGATGCATGGGTTCGCTGAACCTTGTCCTACAAGTCACAATGATTAGTCTTCTCTCCGTTCCAGATATATGTATTCATTGTCGATTCAGTAGGTCCCTTTGCAGTAGGTCCCTTTGATATTAGGTCCCTTTGCAGTAGGTCCCTTTGATGTTAGGTCCCTTTGCAGTAGGTCCCTTTGATGGTAGGTCCCTTTGATGTTAGGTCCCTTTGCAGTAGGTCCCTTTGATGGTAGGTCCCTTTGATGTTAGGTCCCTTTGCAGTAGGTCCCTTTGATGTTAGGTCCCTTTGCAGTAGGTCCCTTTGATGTTAGGTCCATTTGCAGTAGGTCCCTTTGCAAGTTTGCAGTGAGTACCTTTGCAGTGGGTCCCTTTGCAGTGAGTCCCTTTGCAGTGGGTCCATTTGCAGTGGGTCCCTTTGCAGTAGGTCCCTTTGCACTGTTTGCAGTGAGTCCCTTTGCAGTGGGTCCCTTTGCAGTGGGTCCCTTTGCAGTGAGTCCCTTTGCAGTGAGTCCCTTTGCAGTGGGTCCATTTGCAGTGGGTCCCTTTGCAGTAGGTCCCTTTGCACTGTTTGTAGTGAGTCCCTTTGCAGTGGGTCCCTTTGCAGTTGGTCCCTTTGCAGTGGGTCCCTTTGCAGTTGGTCCCTTTGCAGTGGGTCCCTTTGCAGTGGGTCCCTTTGTGAGTCAGAGGTGGATTTGCATAAATGCATTGTTGTGTATTTGTGAATGGAAACTGCTATTGTAAACGAGGAGTTCATTTGAACAGTCTATTCATCATCAAGTCTTTGCTCTTTGGTCTCCGTGGTCCGCTTTAACTTCCTGCTGCTGCTGCTGCTGCTACTTTGACTGGTCAGGGGTAGGGGCAGTGGGAGGAGGAGGAGGAGGAGGAGGAGGAGGCGGTCCTTGTGTGAGTCCATGAAATTCAGTCAATGGTCTGGTTTAGAGCGGAGATCCTGTTTTCCCTTGGGGCTTTACTTGACCCCCAGTCACCTCCTCCTCTCCGCTTCACTTACTCATTTACATTGGACCCACTGGGTCTGGACACTCATTTGGTGACATCCATGGAATAATACGAAGTTGAGTAATTTAAAATAGTATCAAGTTCTGGATATGGCTTAGCCTGTTGGGGGTGCATTAGAATAGTATGAAGTAGGCAACTGTATTATTTTGTTATTGAGAGGACAGATGTCCAAAGATTATCTAGAGGGCAATGACTAAGGGTTAGAACAATGCTTTTAATAACAACAGAAGAGAAATGGATCTCAATGTCTGACTCATCTCTTCAACTGATGACAGTGAACTGATTGTAACAACGCCTCAGATTCACATTTCTCTGTCTGGGAAACATGGGATTGGGAAACATGGGAAACATGGGATTGGGAAACATGGGAAACATGGGATTGGGAAACATGGGAAACATGGGATTGGGAAACATGGGAAACATGGGATTGGGAAACATGGGAAACATGGGATTGGGAAACATGGGATTGGGAAACATGGGAAACATGGGATTGGGAAACATGGGATTGGGAAACATGGGATTGGGAAACATGGGCTGCGAGTCTTTGGAAACGAGACGTTGATCGTGTTGAGTCATGAGAAAGATGAGCGACAGAAGAAGCGATGTCTGATGATGATGATGATGATGATGATTATGATGATGATGATGATGATTGTGATGATGACGATGATGATGATGATGATGATGATGATAGTCTTTGGCCTCTGCTGCTTTTGACCAAGGCTGGACAGAGTCCGAACGGTCAGTGACCACCGTACAATGAGCTTTTCTTCTAAGCACAATTGTATCTCGTCTGCTTTCTCATCAAAGAATTCATCATTACTTGGTACTAGTAATGAATTCCTTTATTTATGCTGACTTCATGTAATTGGACAGAGCGATCGGTTGGTAAAGACACAGTAGCCACAGAATGATGATTGCGATTAGGAACTGTTGGTACCTGAATATCAAGGAACAAAAGGGGCAAAATCATCTTCATCCAGGATAAGGACAGTCTTAGTTAATTAACATAGCAGAAGATAGGAGGAGGAGGAGGATGAGGAGGTGGAGGATGAGGAGGACGTCATAGTTTTCCATGATCCACGTATCCGCCAAGCGCTTCTTCTATTCAATTAATCGGAGGAACTTAACGAACGGCTGGCCATATTGTTGTTCATTTGCTCTATAAACAACACAGCATCATAATCATCATCATCAGCACCATCAGCAGTGATAGTGCTTGACTATGCAGTGGCAGAGTGATTGAATTGCATTATTGAACAGCATGGTAATCCAATTACGCTGGCCAGGGTACAGTAGGGTTAGGGTTGATGATGGGGAGGGGTTGTCCTGGGTTGTCCTGCGATGCGCTGGTCCCCTGTCGAGGACCTTGGGTTCCATCCACTGAGCAGCCGTAGTGTAGGAAATGAGTGATCGACCCATGAGGGGGTGTGATGGATCTTAACCGTGTGCTGTTACTTTGCAGAGGGGTCGTGGTCTGAGAGAGAAATTGGCCGAGATGGAAACGTTCAAAGATATTCTCTGTCACCAAGTGGACAACCTGCAGAACTACTTTGACGCTTGTTCATCGGCCGTCAGTCAGTACAGCATCCATGACAGTAAGACAACGACCCAACACCAACTACAACGTTTCTGTTTGTGGGTGTGGGATGGGGCGTGTGTGGAGGTCGGGTGGTGTGGGGGTTTGTGTGTGGGATGGGGTGTGTGGATGTGTTTGGAGGTGTGTATCATGTGGGGGTGTGGAGGTAGAGGGATGTGGGGTTTGTATTGGATGGGTGTGTTTGGAGGTGTGTCATGTGTGGGAGGTGTGTGGAGGTAGGGTGGTGTGGGATTTGTGTGGCATGGGTTGGGGTGTGTTTGGAGGTGTGTGTGGGTGGGTGGGTGTGTGTGTGTGTGTGGGTGAGGTGTGGGTGAGGTGTGGGTGGAGGTAGGGTGGTGTGGAGGTTTGTATTTGTGTTTGGAGAGATGAAGTCCTTGCGGTATATGTCATATGACAGGGCTTTTGTAATTACTAATGGATCTGGTTACCTTACAATCCCTGTCACCACAGTTACCCCAGTGTAGATTTACGATTATTTTTACGTTCTGCTTAATGTAGATTGCCGTTAATTGAATATTTATTTTTGAGTTGAATGCTTAGCAAGGGTGAATTCATCATTGTCCTTGGAACAGAAGAAGTAGAAAACATGAGAATAATGACCTTCTGCCTTCCCTGTATGTGGATTTTAATGTCTCAGTTCCATTTAATGTCTCAGTTCCATTTAATGTCTCAGTTCCATTTAATGTCTCAGTTCCATTTAATGTCTCAGTTCCATTTAATGTCTCAGTTCCATTTAATGTCTCAGTTCCATTTAATGTCTCAGTTCCATTTAATGTCTCAGTTCCATTTAATGTCTCAGTTCCATTTAATGTCTCAGTTCCATTTAATGTCTCAGTTCCATTTAATGTCTCAGTTCCATTTAATGTCTCAGTTCCATTTAATGTCTCAGTTCCATTTAATGTCTCAGTTCCATTTAATGTCTCAGTTCCATTTGATGCCATCAATCCATAAACCCGAAATGGAAAGGCCAACCGCAATGTCACTTTCACTGTCTGTAGGATGTATGAAATCATGATTTGATTTATGTGAAATGGTGATAAATATTGGTCTTTGTTGTAGTGATATCGGATGACATAAATGAAATCGATGAGAATAACCATCATACGGTTCGTAACGGTCATCCCAATGACATCCACCACATGATCGCCACACACAGGGATTCTGGTCAGAAGGATGACCAGTTCCTACGTAGGTCCAACATCCTAATCACAACTGGAGTACATCTATAGGCTTTCTCTTGTATATTGTAACTGGTAGCAACTTCTATGGCACCAGTGTTTAATGATCACGTCTTCAAAGGCATTGGTCAATGGCGTGTCAAAACGATACTGTGATCAGGATACCTGAAGTAAGAGAGAACACTCCGCCCTGTTCGGTTGATGCCAACTGATCCTAGTGATGGTTGATGACCAATTGTGTTGCTTAAATTCCTTGTAGCCTGACTCTGTGGTTGTTTCAGATGGAACCATTAACTGTTTATGGATGACAAATGCGTTGATCTGTGCATTCAGGCGAGAGAAGGAGGAGGAGGAGGGGGGGAGGAGGAGGAAGAGGAGGAGGAGGCATTTCCGTTTGATGTGCCTGGATGTCAGAGACACTGCATTGGTTGGCTGGGTCTGTGAGGTCCTTGTAGTAGATGGTATGGTCTGTGTAGGGTGTGGCCTGTCTGCCATGGTCTTCTGCTGTTCCTTGCTGCTGCTGCTGCTGCTGCTGCTGCTGCTGCTGCTGCTGCTGCTGCTGCTGCAGCAGAAGGAATTGAGTGTCGTCCTCAGTCCAAGTGCATCTGCCATCAAAAATGACAACAGGTGGCAGTGCTGCTCTGCATGTTGCCTTTCCACTCATTCTCTGCATAATTCCATCACCCACATATCCATGGCTCAAATCTATGCATATATATATATATATTTATGCATATATATATATACATGTATATATATATATATTGCTTTTGTGAAGAACCTGTAAAGGTGCAAATCATCATCCATTGTGTTATGTGAAAGTGTCAACGTGTTGTCTGGCAATGTAAACCTTTGACAAAACAGACGCCTTTACGAAGGTGCTACATAAATGTCAAGGTACAAAGACATTTGACCTTAACTCATATGTTTGTGTTTGTCTCTAAGTGTGTGTGTGTCTCTGTATGTGTGTATGAGAACATTTGCACAGCAGCTTTTGGACCTCTAGAACGTGCTGTGAATGAACATGGATGTATAGGGGATCTAAGTGGTTGCGTCTTGAGAGAAGAGGGGAATGTAACTGAGGGCCTGAGTTATGATGATGGTGCTGATGATGATGATGATGATGATGATGATGATGATGATGATGATGATGATGATGATGATGATGATGATGATGATGATGATGATGATGATGATGATGATGATGATGATGATGATGATGATGATGATGATGATGATGATGATGATGATGGTTGAGGTATAAGTGGTTTCCGCTGGGTTTGGGTCGGGAGTGCCTTCGAGTAGTTATCATGGAGAGGTGCTATGGAATGAGCGAATGTTGTGGGTGAGAAGTGTTGTCATGGTAACAAAGGGCTGGCTTGGTGACATTATGCATCTGTGTTGTGTGTGTGTGTTTGTAAAGTGAATATCCTGCAGCAACATGGAGCGCATGCGATCGACTTCAAAGGAGAGTCTTCGACCTTCAAAGCAACAACCGCTGGCATCCTGGCCACACTGTCCCACTGCCTCGAGCTCATGTCACAGCGAGAGGAAGCATGGAAGAAACGACTCGAAAGGGTAATCGACCCACGACTCACCAGTCACGCTCTTCTTCTCTCTACTAAATACTCTACTGGAGTCGTTTGACAACTGCTTGTAGTAATTGCTATTGTAATTAGTAACTTCTGTTGCGCCAGTGTCTAATATTATGCACAAGGTTTCAACTGATGGCACTCCAAACCAAGGCATAGATGAGGTCAGCATCCAGAAGACGAGTCTGCTTCAACAGAAAGGCAGCTTATGGTAGATAAGTAATGTGAAAAAGGTAAGTAAGGTATTAAATTGAGAAGAAAATGAGATCAGCCACTGAGCAGAACAAACAGAAACAAGAAGAGAGAGTTGCAGAATGTATTGACTCATTTTGGCTAAGTATTTGGCAACAAATATCATCTGGTTTTGGATTAATTTCATTTCTACTTGGCAAACTGCCAAGAGATAATGTGTCTCTAGTGTTCGATGGCAGCTCGGTTCAGTGAAAATATAAATGGTTTAAAAAGCCATTGAAGAAAGAAACTCTGAGGCCAAATGAGTAACTACTTCACGGGCCTCAGTGGAAATCATTAACACTTTAATTTAGGTCGCACCTCTTCATGATTTATACTCAGAAGCGCATAAAAAACAAACCCTTTGGAAGAGAGCAGGAGCTGAGCTATATATAAGAGGTCGTTGGAGCTGAGGAAGTATTTTGCAATGAGAATTCAGAGATAAAGAAACAAATCATTTCCACCCAAATGTATGCAGCTGTGTGTGTGTGTCTGTGTCTGTGTGTGCACATACGTGCGTATTACCGTAAATTATTTGAATGAGATGTAAGAGAACTGTTGAGGAGAACTTTTAAGAAACATCTCGATGTCCTTAGTGACTAAGAACTCTTCTGATCAGATGACTGACAGTGAGGCAGTTGGTCATCTTTTCAGTTACACTTTTGTATTCGGATATTTATAAAGCGCTTCTAGCGGGAGGGCCATTCAGAAGCGTTAAGAAATAAATTGTAGGCTTAAATGAAGAAAGAGTTTCTGTTTTCTTTGCTTATTCTATGTAGACGTTTAGGTAAATGGTGAACATGTTTGTAGAGATTGTTGTTAATTTTTGTCCGTTGTTGACAGGAAGTGGAGAAGAGAAAGAAGTTGGCAGATGCCTACAAACTGGTTTTGGCCGAACGTAGTAAACCGGTCGTCTTGGGTGGACCCGATTATGAGGTTAGAGGTCATAGGTCATATTGGGTGGACCTGATTATGAGGTTATAGGTCATAGGTCATATTGGGTGGACCCGATTATGAGGTTAGAGGTCATAGGTCATATTGGGTGGACCCGATTATGAGGTTAGAGGTCATAGGTCATATTGGGTGGACCCGATTATGAGGTTAGAGGTCATAGGTCATATTGGGTGGACCCGATTATGAGGTTAGAGGTCATAGGTCATATTGGGTGGACCCGATTATGAGGTTAGAGGTCATAGGTCATATTGGGTGGACCCGATTATGAGGTTAGAGGTCATAGGTCATATTGGGTGGACCCGATTATGAGGGTAGAGGTCATAGTACATATTGGGTGGACCTGATTATGAGGTTAGAGGTCATAGGTCATATTGGGTGGACCCGATTATGAGGTTAGAGGTCATAGGTCATATTGGGTGGACCCGATTATTTATTCCGGATATTTCTATAGTGCCTCTTCAAGTCAACTACTACTTCTACTCAGAGGCTCTCCCGACTACAGCATTGATACTATGCCGGAGATTTCACGCCGAAGCGCCACGAGCAATTGCGAGTGAAGGACTTGCCCAAGGTCCGTATGCAGCGGCTAGAGTGGGATTCGAACCTGCAACCCTCCGGTCACAAGGCGCCGAACTTACCACTGAGCCACCACGCCCCACATTATGAGGTTAGAGGTCATAGGTCATATTAGGTGGACCCGATTATGAGGTTAGAGGTCATAGGTCATATTGGGTGGACCCGATTATGAGGTTAGTCATAGGTCATATTGGGTGGACCTGATTATGAGGTTAGAGGTCATCATTGCAGTGGCTGCATTGGTTAGCAAGTGATTGGATAAAGGAATTGGTTTAATGATTAAACTGTTATTGATAATGATTATGATGATGAAATAAGAATTTTATAGTAATAGAGAATGGATTATCATTTAACTATTTACGAAGTGATTGGATGAATATAGCACTGAATAGTTTAATGACTCGTATTCTGCCAAATGGAGTGATGAACGAGAAGCTGACTTCTGAGACGTTGCGTGACGTGAATATAGTTAAAGTTTTATCAATGTATGGCAGTCTGAAGGTGCGATTTGGTGACAGATGATCCTGCTCTTAATAAACTTTAAGACCAGATACAGGCTAGAGAGTGCAGCACTTTTTAAGAGATCTTGATAGTTGAGACATTAAGGGTCAAGATACACACATGCACACACACACAGGCATCTGGACATACAGAGATACACAAACGCAGTGATGTGGGTTGCTATGAGATGGGTAAAATCTGAGTTGTTCTGTCTTGCTGTCTGGTCTTTGTAGGAGGGTCCTCACAGTATGCTCAACGACGAGGAGTTTTTCGATGCAGTCGATGCTACGCTTGACAAACTGGAGAAGGAAGAGGAAAAGGTGAGTGATCTGTCAATGACTCCTTGAGCAGAGAAAAGTTTCTGCATTTAAATTGAGAGCTATGAAAATCCTGCTCTTAGCTGGAATAAAAGGAGTACAATTGCTGGGTTGTAGTTAATCGATCTGTTAAGAGGAGTGAATGGATCTGGTTTTGTTTATTGAGTGGGACTTGTGTTTGTGTTTTTGCAGAAGTTGCAGTTGGCCAAGGAAGGAAACGTCAGCCGAATGCCAAAGACATCGCTTGACCCAACACATGCGCTCTACCAAGAGGTCAGCTCTCGTTCCTGTCACTTAGTCGATGGTCAACTGTTTGTAGCACACGAATCTTTTCTGCTTCTCGTAGGATGCATCTGTCTCAATCTGTCTTTTAAAATCTGTCCTTGAGGCCTTTTAAGAGAAGACCCTTTGCTGAGATGCGTTGATCTGAAGTTGCACTTTACATTTACTTGTTGGTGGATTTCAGTGTTTATACGTTATGTTTGATGCGTAGAAATGTCTGATTGACATGAAGGAATTTGATGGCCACAGCTGAAGAGTATGCACTGCCTTCATATCATAGTCCAGTCTTTGTGTTGCCAGTTGAAAGCATAGAGAATGGCATTCCATTCGACTTCTGTGTTACCTTGCCAAAGAACTATTTGTTGAAGACATCAGCTGATTTGTGCACATTCTTCCCTTCCTTTAAGTGGAATAGAGCAGCTGATTGGTTAGAATGCTTGGCCTGTAATGTGCCTCTTGCTCTCCAATCATTATTCTGTAGGGACCTTGAGCAGGTCCTTTACTTGTAAGTGCCGTTATGCTCTGTCATGTTGAGCAAGTGAGTGACAGCCTAGAATGTAGGACCCTGAGGATAAAGTGAATAAAAGAATGTGAGGATCCCAGATGGACATTCACCAAATCATGTGCATAGAATGGGCCTCTGGATCGGCTGTAAATTCTAGCTCCTCATCCACAGTGACTGGACATGGTCATCCTGTTCTGGTCACCAATGGTCAAGGGATTTTATTGATTTCAGATTGACCACGTTGTCAATGACCACATAACGAATGCTGACATGACAGCGAGTGATGTCGCGAGTACATGGACGCTTGTGGCGTCAGAGGGTGACATGAAGGTCTACAAGAGAGAAGTGGAGGACAATGGAGCCGTCATCTATCCACTCAAGGCCATCCACACAGTCAAGGTCAGTCCTCGTTGATCTTCCAGGTCTTCTTAATCTACGTCTCATTTGAATTATCTTTTCTACAAACTGCTTCAGAAGCAGACCTTCATCCTTCTCTTGTTTCGTTGAGTACAGCGTAACCGCTTTGAAAGGCAATCGATTTCAAATCTAAATTGTTAGTAGAGTTCAACTTAATGGTTCTGAAGGTCTCAAGCTAAATTTTGGGTCTACCATTTCCAGAAGAAGGCTTTTCTGAAACTAGTAGAATCTTCTGACTGTTGTAGCGGGATCTTCTCCGTCTTTCTCAGGGCTCGACCTCTACTCTCCGCATTGCAAGACGAGCGCTCTTAACAATCGGTGGCCGATTGGTTAGAGCGCTCGCCGCTCATCCTATAACGCGTAGAGTACGGGTTTGAGAAACCATGAGCAATCAACATTCGTGCGGAACTTTGGAAAGAGGGCAATGTGAAATACAGTTGTATTATATTTTAACAATCGGCTACGATGTTTGTGTGCTACAGGGAATTACAGGGCATGAGCTGTGTCACTACTTCTGGGATCCTTCGGTTCGCATGGAGTGGGAGAACACGCTGGAGACGACTCAAGTGATGGAATGGTTGTCTAAGGACACACACATCACGTACCAGTCGCTGAAGCGCATCTGGCCAGCTGCTCAGCGTGACTCCATCTTCTGGTCAACCATCCGCCATTGTCCGAGCGACGATGATGAAGGACCCGACTACTGGATCGTCGTCAACCATTCCACAGATGGAACCTCTCCACCAGTCAGTCATTTGTTCTCTCGCCTATTGTCTTTTGAACCATTCCACCAGTCAGTCCTATTCATCTTTGTTCTCTCATCAATTGTCTTTGGCCCATTGTTGTTTTCAAAACAATCGATTCTGTCTGCTTTCATGGAAGATGTTTACTGTATTGATGATCTTTTAGTCATGTGACTGGCAGCGACTGGAGGCATGCATGACGGATACTGGAGTGTCAGATTAGGTGTCCACAGAATATACAAAGTGTGTCTAATTATAATTGTGACTTCTGTTGTGCTGGTATCTAATGCACAAGGTGTCAACCAGTGTTACACCAAATCCAAGCCGTAATCATATATCCAGAAGATCGGTTTGTTAAGACAGTGAGACAGCCTGTGGTGGATAAGCAATTTGAAAACGTCTTAACCCAAGAGTGAAATGATGAAAGTGACTGAGCAGAATCCGCAGTATCGAAGCAGCAGACAAATCTAGAAGAACAAGTGCTGCCACCTAGCCTCACCCATGGAACGCACGATGTCATTATGAACAGCAAGAGGTGCTGTTTCTGATGACTTAAACGTACGTTATGCAGATGGAAATTGGGGAGATAAGTGAGTTGGAAAATAGGTTGGTTTACATACAATTCATAACTAGCCATTCGATAATTTTAGATATAAAATTCAAAGATGGTCTGTAATTTTACAGGTCATCTGGGTTGAAATGACTAATTGTAATTTTCCAACTCACTTATCTCCCAAATTTCCATCTGCATAACGTACGTTTAAGTCATCAGAAACAGCACCTCTTGCTGTTCATAATGACATAATTAATTATGTGACGATGATGTGTGTCTGTAGAATATGCCAAAGTGTATCCGACTGCAGTTTAACGTTGCGATGATTTGCCAGACGGTCGTTAAGCCTCCGGTCAATGGACTCGAAATGACGAGAGATTCGCTGACTTGCAGGATACAGTATTCGGCAAATGGTGAGTTATGGCAGAAATCGTCAGGTATTAACATAAAATGGTTTTCGTTTTTGTTTGGAGTTTGATTTCATCACTGCATCAGTGGCGATTCTTGCAGACTATCATCATAATACTCCAGAAGAGAAATTGTAGCAGAGTTGTCAGTAAACTTTGTTCCTTTTGTGGCTTTATCGAAAGAATTGACTTGTTTTTGAAACTCGGAGCTTATTTTTGGGAAGTGGTGGTTTAGGAAAGTGTGTTTTTGTAGCAGCATTTAACGAATTAGCTTTGAAAGAAATTTGAAAGATAACGTAACGTGTGAACAGTTGCTCAGCAGGGAATCGTTTGGCAGTTGCCGAGGGACTGATGCGGTTGTTGTAACGGAAGTCTTTAGGTTAGATTGTAGATTGGTTGTCAGTCTGTTGTCTTTGGTTGTTGCTATGTGGTTGTTGTTTGTGTTGCAGTGAATCCAGGAGGATGGGTCCCTGCGTCTGTAATTCAGGTCATTTGCAAGAGAGAGGCTCCAAAGTTCCTCAAGACTTTTACGGCTTACGTGCAGGAGAAAACAAAGAATAAGCCGATCCTCTTCTAACCGGAAAACCAGAAGCGCCAGAAAACGAAGGCAGTCATCCATGATTTGTCAGGAGCTGCAGCCAGCGCTCGTCCCTTCATGCGCGACTGATGTTGTCGTGCTTGAGTTGTTTGATTTCTGGTGGTTGAATTGACTGCAGATGTGAGACTGATTCTGAAATGATTCTCTAAGTCTGTCCTCCTCCTCCTCCTCTTCACGAGAAATTCGCCGATGACACCAGATGATTGTTACGTTGTCTGTTGTGTTGATTGGCGATCCACTGGGATTTTGTCCTTCACACACCAGGACCAGTTGCTCATTCTCAATTCATTTGTGCGTTCTGTGATTCTGGAGAGGTTGTTCTAGAGCGTCAGGAGCTGAATTTCTAGAATCCATCTACTGTCGGTCTTTAATTCGCCGAATTCAGTTAAAATCAGAGAATAGTGAGCTAGGTCTGGAGTTTGGTTGAGCCAGACACTGTCTCTAGGGCAGATTGTATCCGACTGGTTTTCTTGGACTTTGGGGAATGTTGTGATACCGGGCAATGCAGGGAAGAGGGTTTGTAAATGGACCTTATAATTAGCATGGTGTTACTTTGTGGAGGGTGTTGTTTTTCAATTGGGTGCTGTTAATCTTTGGTGGTTTATCTTTTGTTTGGTCTTTCTGCAAATGAATCAGATGAGCGTGTGATTCTTTTTTTCATTTTATCTGGTGTTGTGTTTTTCTTTTGACTTCATTTTGAACGATTATTACAGGAATTGAGTTTTATTTGATGGCTTATTTGTCGGCAAAATCCCTGAATCATTAAGACATGTGATTAGTTTTCTTCAGCTTCTGTTCTGTTGTCTTGAGAATGCAACCAAAGAAAAACCCCGTTTGTGATATCGTTTGTGTTGGTCTCTGAGTTTCGTCATTTCTGTTTTTGGCAGCTGTCGTTGCATCGAGGATTGGCTTCTACCGTTTTCTATTGTTTTCTATTGTTTTTCTTGCAGAGTAGGCCGAGTATTATTTGGTCGGTTGGTGCTGAGAGCTTTTCTACATCCCCACCCGTTTTATACAAATTCTCGTCCTCTGTCAAGTTGTGCTCTGTTGGTTTTGGTGGGAGGCACTGTAACTTCTGACGTTCTTTGGTAGATTTTTTAAGCTTTTTTGTTTCTCTGGTCATTGGGATTTTCAGTTGGAGAATTTCTTGTCATTTGTTTCTATCATTGGATCAGTTCTTCAGACATATTATGTTATTGTGAAAGGTACATGCTACTGATCCTACCATTTTTATTATTATTATCTTTATTATTAGAGTTATGTGCTAGTGATCCTATCATTTTTATTATTATTATCTTTATTATTAGAGTTATGTGCTAGTGATCCTATCATTTTTATTATTATTATCTTTATTATTAGAGTTATGTGCTAGTGATCCTATCATTTTTATTATTATTATCTTTATTATTAGAGTTATGTGCTAGTGATCCTGTCATTATGATTATTATTACTATTATTGTTAGGGCTGCAGAGTGATCATATTAGCTAATAATGTTAATGTACTGATTATCTTGGTAATTGAATGATTAGATGATTGAGATGAGTGATAAAAGATGGATTTTGATTCTTCGAACGAGCATAAGGGATGACCAAATTGATTTTCTAATAATTGGGGGATTAGCGATGATTTTGCTGAGGAAACCGTGGAAATATGTTAATAATTAACTTTTGTGACTGTATGAAAAGATTAATTGGAATTAAACGGTTTGCTATTGCTCTGCAGCCCTAAGTCATATCATTATTAGATTTGGTTATTAAGTTGACGATAGTTTTGTGAAGATGGCAGATTTATAATAGAAGTATATATGCTTAAATAGTGAATATTTGCTGCACATGGGATGCCTTGGAAGAGATTTTGGGGTGACTGTTCCCTGAGATGATAAGAGCTGGAACTGAGCAGTGGCCACTCCTTTGAAACAAGCTTTCAATTCAGAGCTTTGTCCTTCTGAAGGCGGAACAAAAGGGAGTTTTCAGTTGTAAAACCAGTCTTTTTGTTTCATATGGCGTGTAGCTGTTGGGCTCTGAAGCTCTCGTTCCAATGTTGCATTCTACATGAACAGTGGAGGGGTCTGCTCTGCAGCCTACCTACCATCTCATGCGCTTTACTTTTGTTGATATTTCTTCATTTCCTCACTGGAGGAAGGTTCACCATTTTGTCATCATATCTTGAAGCTGTGTGCATATGACATGTTGAAATTATCACCATCATCATTAGATTTGATTATTAAGTTGATGATAGTCATCATAATCATCGTCATCATCATCATCATCGTTGGTAGTTGTTGTCTTTGGTTGTGTTTTTGTCTTCGTTGAAACTGGAGAGAGAGAGAGAGAGACGGTTTTAACGTTTGTCTGGCTCATTATGTTTTCATTGGATGGGTTGAATAGACTGACCTTGACATTGTGACTTTATGTCCTTCTATAATGACATTTCATCCATTTGTAGAGCGCTTGCAGTTGCAGGATTTCCTTTTGCAATGATGCCACAATGTCTCTGTTTTCTGGATATTGGAATTGTATTTTCATGAGATATTCTCAAAGATGGATGAAGTTTCTGTCTTGTTTAGTCCCAGTTTCAGTCTCTTACTCTCTTATCATATAACGAAAGATTTCCACTGTTCACGGTTGACTGCAGTGAGGCATCATTGCTCCCTGAAATCCTTGACAGTTCGATATGGTTGACTGACCTCGTCTGGATTTCAGTTCCCAGCGTCACTTGGTCTGCACTTGCTCTGTTGCCTGATTTATCCGTGCCTATTATAATGATGAGAAAGTGATGCGGGTGAAGGAGCGGGGGGTCAGATGATTCATAAGACCACAATGGTTCCCTTGACTTGCGTCTTCTGCAGAAGTTGAGTCTTTTGTTTTGTTGGGAGTGAAGCATCAGACGGCTTTCTAGTCGTTGGAAGGTTTTGTGGTGTCTGCCACGGAACGAAGAGGAAGAAGAAGCTTTGAATGCCATTCCACTGTGTCTTACCAACCGACGATGCAGATATTTTGACAAATAATTGTAAATAATTTGATCTGTCTGTCTGTCTGTCTGTCTGTCAGTTTCTCTGTCTGTCTGTCTGATTCTGTGTGTCTGTTTGTTGCTACTGATTTGTTGAGCGTTTCTTTTGTCTTTCGTTTCCTTTTGATCTGTCGTTATTATGTTGCGATTGGTCATTTGCGATTTGACAGTTCTTCTAGCCCTTCTCCATCCACCTACTATGTCAACTGCATCGTTTTCCTATGTCAACTTTTATCATTTTTCATTTTCCTAAAATAATGTCAACTGTATCATTTTCCTATGTCAACTTTTATCATTTTTCATTTTCCTAAAATAATGTCAACTGTATCATTTTCCTATGTCAACTAAATTGTTTTCCTATGTCAACTGTTTTATTGTCCTATGTCAACTGTATCCTTTTCCTATATCCATGTTCTATTTGTTGAACCCTCGTATGCAAAGGATAAGAAAATAGTCGCAGATATTGTGACTCTGTCGCTCGGGGTTAGCTTGAGGGACTGCTCTTCTTGTCTTGAAGTGTGTCTTGCTCGTTCTTCTTTTCGTTCTGCGTCTGTTCCTTTCTGTTCCATTTCAGAATTTGTGTTGGATGTGACTGGCCGTCAGTTCTTGCCTCATCTGTCAAAGTCGGTATTTATGAGCTCTCGTTGCAATTCTTGTTTTTACGTCAAAATGGCATTCTTCAATTTAGACGCGAAGAAGACCGCAGACATTGATATAGGCCTATTGCTACTACTACCTGTATTATAAATACATAATTGATTGATATAAGTGTAAAATATGTTTCACTATAGAATGGAGACGTTTCTATGGCTGTACATAATTTGATTGTGTTAAGAATAATTAAATCGTTATAAACTGATGATTTGCAATCGTCTGTGTCATTAACTTAAATAAGTATTTTTTTAAATAATTCAATGACTTGCTTTTTATTCTTGGGGAACATCTATTGAGGTAGATGAACCATGTAACTATTTCCAACGGTTACCCTCTCTTTAATCACATCTTCTGAAATCAACACTCTTCCTGGGAGTCATGTGTTTGGCCATAATAGATAGCATCCGAAAGATAGCAGACAGTTGAAAGGGACTGCAGTAGATTGCTATATGAAAGTGTAACTGATTAACTGTGATTATTAACCGTTACAGTGTGGTCTGAATCTCTTCAAAAGATTACTGGACCATCTGCAGATTCGGAGGTTACACAATGTTTGCGAAAGAAATCTCCAGTGAAGATAAATAATTATTCTGGAAAAGCCGATGTTTTGTAGAGGTTGAGGTGTCCGATCCAAACCGTTCATCAGTGCCTCTGAATAAACTGGTTCCCGCTGCTTAGTTTTTTGGCGCTGTAAAAATTCTCATTTACATAAACATTACTCGGGCTCACAACTGGAGACAGATTAGATCTTGGAACAAGCATTTAGGACTAGGACATTGACCGTACATTGTCTGTGGGAAGATGATATGGCGAGGGAGAGGATTGGTCATCTGCCCTCATATGCCGAGGCTAAGAAACTGAAGTCGCCAACATCATACGGGGGCGGGGGTGGGCATATAGTAATGGATAACACACTGGCGTGAAGAGCAGTAGGTACCAAGATCGAAACCCGTAGACCCCGTAAGGTTAATTCAGCCTTCCACTCGCTAGGTGGCAGCGGTGGTTAAATGAATAGTAGGCCTCGATTGAAGCCCTGTGGCTGCCGTATAAAAACAGTTATATTCGACTCCTGTAAAACTTATGTGCTTCTACTGTATACATGTAAGGCGCCCTGTGTGGCTGCCGTTTCTACTAGGCCTATATGTATGTTCACTGTACAGCGCAGTGCGGTTAGCAGGCACTTAAATAAAGAAAAGATTATTATTATTATTATTATTATTATTATTATTATTATTATTATTAAACCCAGATCTGCCTCAGTGCTAGCTTAAGGGATTCCTCTTCTGTTGCGTCCTCATGATACTCAATCAATCAATCAATCAATCAATTTCATTGTTCACTGCCTCATTTCCAAGTAAACAATGTTTACATATTGTTTACATACAGTTTCAGTGACAAAGGGTAATACCCTAAGGAACCTAAGGTTCCGCTAACAAGGTAGGCTAGCCCTAATACAAGTGTGTAACGGTCAGTCTAATTTATGCAATGATTAGCAATTACACATCATTTTGACAATATTTATATTTCACACAGATTTTAAATATGAAACATGACCATCAATGTTGTTTATTTTAAAAATTTCTTTAGTTTGTTTGGCAGCAAAACATTTCTGTTGACCAGTTCTACAATCAGGAGCTTACAAGCACTTTACTCGATTCAACAGCAGAGAAACTTGCTTAACACAGTTCAAGTCCAATATAATCTCTGGTTTATTTTAGACATAAGATGCGCTTTAAACCTGTTCTTAAACTGATGCGAAGTGGGGAGGAGGGTGAGCTATTGACCAGTTCTACAATCAGGAGCTTACCAATTTACTGATTTGGTTGAGCGCTGCACGGTCTAAGCGCTGTTTGTATCGCGTTAAATTCTGTCTGAATGATAAAATTTGTAATAAGCTGGTGCTCTGCGCTTAACTTTCAGCAGAAATTTGGAGTTTACGATTACGATCTTTAATTTACTTACTTATTTAGAAGAAACTCTGTATTCATCTGATCGTTCTTGGTTTCTGGAGACGAGTTTGTACTTCCGGTTGTTTTGCGTATTTTAAGTCAAAGATCTTCATTAATTTAAAACTCGTGTAAATATTTATTTTAGTAATATCTGGTTTTACTGGTTTTGTCTAAAACATCGGGTGCGACTAAATCCCTAAGTGAACTAGCAGTTAAAGCTGCCAAGTTCGTTCTCCTCGGCACTTTAAAAATACGCTTCAAACAGCTAAGACCAGTATTTTCATGCATATAGTTTTTTTGGCGGGGGTGGGGGGGGGTAACCTATCGTTTTAGCGTCCTCGATTATTCGTCTGTTATAGCCAAGATTTCATCGTCCTAAATGAAGAATACAGAATGGAATGGGTTTACCAGTAGTTTTATAATGAGTTAAAAATGACAACCTCGCAACAGAAATTGTTACTTAGAATAGGTTTATCAGAACAAACGAACTAACCAAGTACCTCTAATACCAGCTTTAGCTCCTTATATATTCATGTTTCTTCCAATTCAACTTTGTTTCTGGTTGTTTTATGGTTATTTTACACATATTCTCGTGCTTGAGAACTATACAGATTAACATTGAAATTAATTTGTGAAGCTGAAGCAATATGCTGAAATGGGCAAATAACTGGGGTTGCTAAAACTATGGAATGCCTAGTTTGTCTTGCATGGTAAGTTACTGCAGTGACCGTCAAACAGACCCCTATGTTTTTGAATTTTGAAATCAGATTTTGTGTTAGTTGTTTGGCAAATGTGCAATGCAAATGTATTGTATATTAAGACATCCGTCATAATTCCCATAATTTCCTGGCCTTAGAGACACCTATGGATAAATGTATATTTTCTTAACGGCGATGAAATATTTGATTTCGCTGATTTATAACGAGGCTGCTAAGTCTTGTTTTGTTTTGTTGCTCCAGAACATTGTGGACAATGGCAGGAGCAAGAGGCAGAGGTTTTAATGTCAATTATGCATTTCCTCCTTGTAAGTAACCATCGATACTTTTGTGTCCGTTTGTGCTTTGTTTCATGTCTGTGTCGTTGTTGGTTGACACGGCGCCCGGTCTGAGTGGGCAACACAGAACACGCCGATTCAGTTTGGTGGTTTTATGTTGGAGCCTGACCTTATATATTGGCTGGTCTTTCATTAGGAAATCTTGCTATTACTTTGAACGAAAAGGACCATAGATTCCTGATGGCTTACGTGTTGAGTGTATGTAATATTCTGATTGGTCATAGGCAGGACGTGATTGGTTTCTAAATTCTGCTGACAGAAATCTTTATAAAACATTCCCCCAGCAAACCCAGTGGTTAAAACGAAATTCCAAACCTGTCTAGATGTAGTTTTCTTATTCAGGCTTTTCAGTTTTTGTTTGATTTAAAGTAGGTGTTGTTTGCCAAAATTTTAACAGCCAAAGACTCATGCTGACCTGGTTAACTATGTTATCACTTAAAAATCTGGCTTCTTGGGACAATTGGACTCTTCCTGTTTATCAAGAGACCTTCATCTAGTCTTGGTTCAAGCAGTGTACTTGGATGGATTGAAATGAACCTACCCTGGTCGTGTTGCTCTTGTGGTAACAAATTATTTGTGTGAATGCACACGTCTAGCACCGCTATCTAAGATCTGCTCCATCGATTATGTGTTTGGGGCGCTCAAGAAATATACTGCACGTTAGATGCTGTGAGTTTGGCCTGCCACAGTCAATGTCTGACTTTGATGATGTTGCTCTAGAAGACCTAATGACAGCTGTCTAAGATATCGTGTAGGCACTGAAGCCTTGTTTTGAAATATCTTTGACCAGGCCATCGAGGAGGAGGAGGAGGACCAGCATTCGTAAAAGAACCGATCACTCAGCAGGACTTTCAGAAGTTAAAGAGACGTCGAGGAGATGGACCACGAATGGAATTACGACTCTTGGTCAGAGGACGGGTGCGTTGAATGAAATGCCGAGATAACTGTCACTCTAAGGCCAAACAAGAGTGTTGAACCCCAATACAAGTAGCACTGTTTACACGAATAAGATGAAGTTTGTATTTATATGTATTCTTGTAACTGGGCATTTTCATGTCTCCTCTGAAGAAGCAAATTTAAGACCTTCTGAAGAAGACCTTCTGAAATTGTATTGTATTGTATATGGGCATTTATAAAGCGCCTCTCGCGGTATAGACCATTCAGAGGCGCTCCCAGTGCGTGAGACCCCGAGAGGTCATAGGCAGGACTGTCTACACTCTACAGGGTTGGCCCATTTCTAATAACTGTTGCTTACACAGAAGGGTTTGATGTTTGTTTTTATACTAATGGGGATGAAATACCAGTAGATGCAAATTAAATTCTAAGCAAAGACTTCAAATAGCAAATGATTTCACACAGAAAATAATTCACATAGGTGATGGTTCACATAGCAAATGATATTAGTTTATTTTTTTCTATTATTTCATTACTAAGGATTCTGAAGTAAATTTTTGAAAAGTAAAGTTTGTTGATGCCTTGAAAAGGAGGAGAAGAAGGCTATTAACTGTTGATGTTTGTGTTTTAGAATGCAGGAGCCATTATTGGAAGAAATGGTTCAAACATTAAACGAATTCGACAGGAGGTCAGTTTATATGTTTGCTGCTAGTTCTTTGTGCAGCTACTGGAGTTTATTGGCTGCAGTATTGAACATTGTCTTCAGCGTGTTGGATTTCAATTAGGAACATCTTTATGTAATGGAGCCATAGTTGGGTTGAAACAGAGGGTGAATTTCCAAACTGAGATAAAAGATTTCAAGACTTAATTCTTGAAGACTTAGATTGACTGTTGAAGAAGGCTTTTTTGATTGTATCGTTTCAATACTAACATGAGACAAAATGTACAACTCAGACCTATTTTTATGAACTTTGAGACTTCTCGTTGTACATTAGGACAGATGATAAAGCTTCAAAGATTCGTCTGAATGAGACTTTACAGGAGTGAGAGGATGATGATTGCTTGAGCTGCTGCTGCTGCAGAGGTTTCTTGTTCATTCGTTTTATTATTAAGTTTTGACTTTCTGTTGTAGTTCAAGGTCAATTTATTTCTTACCGACACACAGAGTCCGGAGAGGTCAGTATCTGAGTAGCATGGCTTTGTTCTTTGCTTACCTGGAAATTGCAACTGATCATCTCTGAGTAGGTTTTAGTTTTACTATGCTACTGTGAAATGATAGGTGATAAACGTAACAGGTGGAAACATATACAATACAACTGTATGTTGATACGGCCCTCATTCCAAAGTTCAGAAATGCACACGACCTTACGACAGAACATTGGTGCAGAGCAATTGTGAATGAAGGACTTGCTCAAGGTCCCTACATAGTAACTGCCTCAGGAGAGGCTCGTACCCGTACTCTCCACGTCATAGGCCAAGCTGTCTAACCAATCGGCCACCATGCCCAACAATTTGACACAGATAGAACGTCCAGTGACATTCCAGGGTTGTTTATGCAACTGTTGAGTTTCTATTTATGTTGAATATACTGAGGGATTTGCATCTTGTAAGCTGGACCATTGTGTACGAATTGTTTTTGTAGGATTCTTAGCATCATGGGTGATTTGGGATCCATATGTGAAACAATTCTCGATCTGATACCAGTGATCGACAACAATCCAGTAAGTGTTTCAACTCTTGCTCCTCTCATCTTAGCATCATTCTCACAACTTCAGTGTTTATTGATTATTGTGCTATGGTCAAAATCATTATTATTTTTATTATTATTAATTAGTAAATTGTATAGTGCCAGACGCCAGCGCATAATGCACGAGATGCAACTGATAGCGCACAGACATGAAGCCATAATCATCAGTTCCACATTCAGGAGATGTTCAGGAGATATTTGTTAACACTGTTTAAATTGGTTAACAATAAATGAGTGATTGATTGATTGATTTATTGATTGATTGATTTATTGATTGAGATCAGTTCACTAAGTCTATGGTGAGTGAGCAATTTGAAAAAAAGTAAATTAAGTTGAGAACATACTGAATGAAACAAGCGACTGAGCAGAATATGCAGGAGAATTATAAGAATTAGGTCCAGCAACCAAATAAGCTTGTTTTACCAGCACAGTTCTACTATTAAGTATTAAGTTTGACCAAAGAAAGGCAATTGGATGACCTCATTGAATAATGATAAGGCTGAAGAACAAGGCAATTGGATGACCTCATTGAATAATGGTGAGACTGAGGAACAAGGACGAATACTAAATAAGCTGATCTGAACTGGAATGTAGTATGCCATTGCTGAATACCTGTAGACATGATGTGTAATTGGATAACTGTCTTTGATTCTCAGTTGATTTAAGAGTAATGTAACGCATGGACTGTGGCTGAGATGATTGTTGGTTTTCTGTCTTTTGCAGCCGTCTGATGTGACGGACGATGTCGACGTGAGAATCTTGATGCATCAGAGTCAGACAGGAATTGTTGTCGGCAGAAAAGGACAAGGAATACGAGAACTACGCACCGTAAGTAAATGCGATCCATACCCGTCAATCTTTCCATTCATCTTTTCAGTCATCAATTCGAAACCCTGTCATTCATCGGTCATGACGTCGTTATTTTTCACATCAGTGTGAAGCACAGTGTCTGATGTATTGATCAGAATGATGATGTTGGGATTTTGTAAATGACGCTATTTACTAATAATTATCAAAACATGACAATATTCTGAGAGTAGCTTTATACTTTGTCTGATGTCATGTGTGGATGGATGGCCCTAAAGTTATTCTTCTGATTTCTGTTCATTTTTTTATTTTCCTGCACAGAGCTGCAACGCGAGAGTCAAGGTCTATGGCGACTGTTGTCCGCGGTCGACGGACCGTGTCGTCCAGATCAATGGTGGACCAGTGGACATCGTCAACTGCATTGCGACTATTGTCGATCTCGTCATCGTGGTCAGTGTCTTGTTATCGTCTTGCGCTTCACGTCGCAGATATGTGTAGACACAACTGCATGCAGTAGCTTTTTCTCACTATATCCTGACCATCCAACTGCTCATCAATGCTCTGGTCCCCTGGTCTGCTTTGCGTCGTAATTGATGCAAGCTGCAACAGTTCTTAAATATAATTAAATTAATTGTTGCTTTGATTGCTAACTTAGCCCAGAAATAGCCTTCTATTGTGTAGATAACACAGAGCAAATGCACCTCCTGTGAATTGGAATAAATGAATGAATAAGACAAGATTGACGTAGCAGATGTCCATGGTGAATATCGGAGGTACAGATTAACAGTTTATGAACTTAGTTTCAAGTAGTTTTCTGTATTCAGTTGGGGAATGAATGAATGGCTTCTTGGTGATGATGGACGATGGGTGGGGCTTGTGGTTTCAGGTGCCTCCTATGGGTCTCATTCTTCCATACAATCCAAACAACTTTGTGGAGATCAAGGCGCTGGAATATGGAGGGTTCACTGGATACGATGTCATGATGCCATTTCAGGGAGAGTAAGTAGTAGTGCCATCTGATGTGGTCTGTTGAGTGCCAACAGTAGTTGGCATTGTGATTTTGAATTGGAAGGTGAACATAGTAGAAGTGGAAGACTGTTTTGATTAATATGTTGCTTTGTCTGTCTGTCTCTATGTCTTTCTAAGTTCCTCTTCTCAGTCTCTTGTTCGTTTTCCTCTGTCTTCCTCTGATGCTGTCCTCTTGTTTTTCCAATACCAAGAGGTTTCTCTCTGAGAACCTGTATTATGGTGTCTATCTTTCATAATTTAATGGGTGGCTGAATGAGTGACAGGTGGCTGAATGAGTGACAGGTGGCTGAATGAGTGACAGGTGGCTGAATTTATTTTATTTTATTTATTCCGGATATTTCTATAGCGCCTCTTGAAGTCAACTACTACTCAGAGGCGCTCCCGACTACAGCATTTGATACTGTGCCGGAATTTTCACGCCGAAGCGCCACGAGCAATTGCGAGTGAAGGACTTGCCCAAGGTCCGTACGCAGCGGCTAGAGTGGGATTCGAACCTGCAACCCTCCGGTCACAAGGCGCCGAACTTACCACTGAGCCACCACGCCCCACAATGAGTGACAGATGGCTGAATGAGTGACAGATGGCTGAATGAGTGACAGGTGGCATACTGCATGGTCCTTATTTTCTGTCATGATGCCATTTGTATTTTGTCTTTGTTTATAATGAGTTGTTGATTTTCTGACCATCCAGGACTGTTTTACGAGGACCTGATGGCCGTCTGCTGAGTCCTAAAATGGAAGCCACTGTTAAGATGGAAGGTGGTCCTGGTGGATCAGGATTTGATGGAGGACAGAGCCATTTGCCAGGACAGAACATGCAGTCGTCAAGGTCAGGCACCTTGTCTTCTCTTACAGTGCAATAAGTAAGTAAGTAAGTAGCCTTTATTTGCATATGACAACTGTAACCGTAATTACACAGTTTATATAGCACCAGATGTCATGAGGTACTTTTAGTGTCTGTCTTACAATGTCATTAGTCAGTCAAAGGGGATAGAATTTTAATTGTTTTAAGGAGCTTAACAGATCTATAGAATTTGCTGAAGAGTGTCCTAATATTATGTTGAGTTAAATTTTCTTTAACTGTAATTTTGTGTTTTGTGTTGTTTTAGTTCGTTTGGTCAAGTGGCGCCACCTTTCCAGCAGAACAATTTCAGCCCGAGTTCCTATGACTCGCCCGGTTTCCGTGGAGGACCAGGCATAGGTTCTCGGGGACAGGGGCCGTACGGTCGGGGTGACATGGGAC
Organism: Allolobophora icterica; assembly: GCA_963556255.1. NCBI lineage: Eukaryota > Metazoa > Annelida > Clitellata > Crassiclitellata > Lumbricidae > Allolobophora > Allolobophora icterica. The sequence continues at coordinate 467,366 of OY744608.1, read as the reverse complement.
GAGGTCATATGAACCAGGGTCCGAGAACGCATGGTTGGGGTTCGACGGTTCAGTACCCCATTGGCCGAGGTTATAGCGGTAACATGGGTCAGAGTCCAGTGGGTTACGGTGGCAGTGGCGGGTCGCATCCGATGGGGCCTGGCGGTGGCGGGTCGCATCCGATGGGGCCTGCTGACCAAGGGGCTTATGGTCAGACATCAAAAGATGGCAGCATGGGTCAACAGAATCGTAGCTCTTCAGGAAAAGTCCCTCTCGATCAATGTCCTGGGGTAAGATGCTCACGTGGCTGTACGGTTATTCAATGCTTAGAGAATTAGTCACGGCTGTTGTTGAGGACATGAATTGTCTTAGAATCAGTGAATTGTGACAATGTCATCAGTTTTCAGGTCCATTTGGTTGATGCATTAGTTGGAGTTTTTCTTCTAAGTCTAATTCAATCCGAAAACTGCTCTGCCGTCGATATCTTTACAATAGAAGTCATGGTAGGATCTTAGCAACATCACATTCCTTTATACAGGACTAGTTCAGTTCCATGATGCCTCGAAGACAAAGTGCCAGGCTATAGATCATGAGCAATCTAAAAAGGTGAGATTTTAGCCAACACCTGAACGATTTGATGTTCACTTGTACAGTGCATGTACATTGTACAGCTGTCATTTATTTCCTACGACAGTGTTTGTGCTTTCACTTGAGGTCAGTAACTAATTAACTAATTAATTAATTAATAATTAAGATAGTGGTACCAGTATTTGAATAAGAATTGGTCAAGATGGAATAGATCTTGTTTAAGATTTCTTGTTTGATGGGATGGTTAATAAAATGTTGTCATCTTCTTTTTAGCTTAGCTTTCACCCACTCGACGCTCGTACAGTCCAAGTCGGCATTCCGAAACCAGTAAGTAACGACAATTGCACACCTGATTCCTTATACTTACCTGCTCTTTGTTTTCTCTTTTGCTCAGTTTCTGCAAGCTCCATCAGTCTGGGTAAGGGGCCATCCATATATTACGTACACATGGAGGGGGAGGGGTAACCGAAATGCATGTGCCTGCGAATGGGAGAGGGGGTCTACTGATAATGTACGTACACATAGGAAACAGGGCCTTCAAATTGATTGGCCTTCAAGTGAGCTAGAGTTCAATCTTTCCAGCTATCTGGTACTACCACAGGAAGTAGGACTGTGGGAGAGGTGTCACTTGTATGCCACCTTACCTCTGAACGCTATTATTAAACTATCACAACTCAGCAGTGAGTCCATGGATTACTCATCCTTCAGTCTGGCCTAAGGTGCAGACAGTCGCTGCCTGGACCTGGGGTACTGGCATATTCTGCAGCTGGTCTGGGGGGGTGCGTCAACCATACATACGCAGGTGGGGGTGGACAAAGTACGTGTGCATACAGGGAGGGGTTCAATTTTTCCCGGAAGTTTGCGTACGTAATATATGGATGGCCCCTAACTGTGTGTTTGTGTGTGTGTGTGTGTGTGTGTCGTGGATGTCTGTCTGACTTGATAATGGAAAGAGCAGCTGTGAAGCAGTGACTGTCACTGTCTGTCCTTGGTTCTGTTTCAGCTTCAGACGGTCGTTATGGGTCGACGTGGAACGGCAATTAGAGACATCCGTTTGGAATCGAAGGCCAAGATTGTGATCGAGGTTCCTCCGGCTGGTGCAACTGAGCGCTTCCTCACTCTCTCCGGAACGCCAGAACAACTCCAGAAAGCACAATACCTTCTTCAGATGAGGTTTGTCTTGGAGTGTATTCAGTGACTTACTCAGAATAGTTGACTTTTGCTGGAGGTTGATTGTGTGCCTTGGTCTCATGGTCTCTGCCTTTGGTCTCAAGGTCTCTGCCTTTGGTCTCACGGTCTCTGCCCTTGGTCTCTGCCCTTGGTCTTTATGCTTTTAACCAAGTTTTAGCCTTGGTTTTGGCAGTAACTATGACATAGTCTTGATTGTCATTTCTCAGGCTTGCAATGGTTTTGTAATTGGCCTGAAAACATTCATCTTGACTTAAGTTTGTGTACCTCAATTACTCTGATATTTAATTAGCAAATGTTTAATGGTGATGTGTAACTGATGTTTGGCTGAAGGTATTTGGATGGGAAGAAGCGTTATACGGAAGACCCGGAGGCATTCATGAACCGTGGGCAACGGAAGCGTAGTCATCCGGACGCTCCGTGGATGACAGATGAGATCATGAAGATGAAGCTGATGAGGAGGAAGCTGGAAAGAGTCTGGCGTGGTGCCAAGACAGAGGAAACAAAAAAGGACTTCAAAGACTATTGTCTTGAAATGAACAAGGCTATCCGAAAAGTCAAGGAAGAATATTACCTGATCCACGGCGGTGGACCGGTAGGTATCACTCATTAGATATTAATGCAATCTAATTCGTCCAAGTTTGTTTTTTATTCTAACTTAGACACATCTGTAAATTTCCAAATCCTGATAAATGTTGCTATCAGTTGTACAGCTCTGCATCAGAATTAGGATTTTAATTATGAAATGGAGACTTACTGAAGTCACTGATTCTTGTTTTATACATTTTTGTCATGGTAGGCTGTCATATTAGACTAGACTGCATTTGGCTTCATTTTGGTGCGTCATCGGTTGATGCTTTGTGCGTTAGACACCAGCGCGATAGTAGTTACTAATTAATAAGTTGCATCACAAGAATTTTCTTTTACACCTTAGGAAAAGAAGAAGTCGAAGCCAAAGCTGGATGCTGATGGCAACGAAATTCCAGAAGATAAAAACAACGAAGGCAACTCTTCTCAAGAGGAGGACGATGCAGGCTTCGGAGACAGCCATTCATCAGACGAAGACATTTCACAGGATGCTGGAAAAGCATCTTCAGCAGCAGGCGACCTGAAGACTGAATTGGGTGATGGATGCAATATTACTTCATCAGTCTCATAATCAGCACCAACGTTTGACTCCTGTATTTGATGCAACAGACTTCAAAATCTGTCGAGTGTTAACTCACAAATTGATTTTCTGCCTGAACCGTTCTGAAGAAAGGCAGCAAGGCTTGGTTCGTTTATTGTATGTTCATGCAGAGCGTTTGAACAGATGAGTTCTGTAGATGGGATGCGACCTCAGCCGCTATGTTTGTTTCAGTTGCTGTCAATAGATATTGTGCATTAAAGCTGAACTGAATACAGATAACTTCCGTCTAGGTGTATCGAATAACAGTTGATGGCGGAAACCAATGCAGACACAATAACACAACTCTGTTTCATTGAACTTGTATATATAGAAGTTTCGATTATTGCAACTTAGGCGTTTTTCAGTGTTCATGGAATTATAATTGGCTAGCAGATAGACAGCACTCATCAGTGTTTAATCTAGTCCCCCTCTTCTGGGAGGGGAAATCAGGTTTCTGGGGGGACAAGCCAATTTTTCAGACTTTTTAAACTTTCATGCAGACTTTTAAAAAGTTTCATCTTCCAAAAAAGTTGATGACCTTTTTTTTAGGAATTCGTCTCTCTCGGGGGGGAAACCATATATCACCATGTATCCTGGGGGGGGATTTGCCTCCCAAAAAGCTCTCAATCTTTTAATATTGCCGGCCTCTGGGGGGGAAACATCAATCCTGGGGGGGAACTTTCCCCCCCAAAGACGTCTAGATTAAACACTGAGCACTCATGAATAAGCTAATGTCCTGTGCTTAGCTTTTGAGTAGCACTTTAGAAAGATGGAATTTACGATTATGAGAATCGAATTTACGATTATGAGATATATCAAAGGTACATGATTGCTCTACGACTGAATGATCGTGCACTGCTTCATTTTGTTTCATGGAGAAAAAAAATGATGCAAGTTTCTGGGTTAATTAAGAGGGGTCGGTCACTTAAGGCTAAGCATATAGTCTACTTTCAAATTGATATGTTGGGCTCATTTTACTCACGTACTCCCTCATGGCTCTGAAGTTCTGCAGCTGTATAAACCTATACATCTCCATGAAATAACTGTCTCTGTGCTGATCTTTGCTATGAGAGTAAGTTTTTAATAATGGCATTGCCAACAAAAAAGAATCTGTTCATGAAAAAATAGATGTGTGCTAATATTGCCATGCTTTTATGGCACTACTCATATTGTCAGTCTGGAGAAAATAAGACATTGTTGAGCATCAATGATATAGGCAACCATGAACAGAAACACCAGGGTGTGCCACAGTGGCGGCGCCAGGATTTCAGGTTTGGAGGGGCTGGAGCCCTAGGCTGAATATTTAATCGCGCGTGAGCGCGAAAAAATTTGTTGATCTCTTTTTTTGTGCTCGAAAAATGCGTTTAAAAAGCAAGGGCTAAGCACTTTGTAACGGCATGTTGATTATGCATTTTCATAAAATTGTATAATTACATGTACATTAAAACTAATTCAAATCTAAATTTAACTGATTTTTATTAGTATAGTTACTTATTGCGAAACAATATAAACAGAATTATATGTAAAAAACTCATTAATTTTTGTTAGTTGCTGGTGGGAACGTGTTGACGTGTCAGCTGCCTGGTCTCAGTTATCAAGTTTCCACTTGGCAGTTATTTAACAAAAACATCGGGCGACAACTGTATACTGTTTCCCCCTCAATGTTAAAGGTGGACCCCCTACCCCACTATCGCACAATAAATCATCAAAATAATCGAGTTTTAGTGACTCCAGTGATTGTACGATATAATCCTGCAGATGATTTACTACACCTGTGATCTAAATCAACTCGCAACACGTTCATATATTCGCGAGTTCAACGTAGGCTATATTATTACTCCTATAGATGTACTCAGGGCTGTAGTGGTAAAATTTGAGGTGAGTATACGCTAGCGGTGACCAGCGGCGTAAAAAAAAATTTGAAGACTTTTTTTAGGAAAAATTTCTGACTTTTCACCAATTCTCAGAAAATTTTCAGACTTTTTACGATTTTGTCTCTGAAAAAGTTGATGACCTTTTTTTTTTTTTTTTTTTTTTAGTCATTCGCCCTAAAAACCTCTAAAAACCTCTCATTTTTGAAAAATTTTCGTTCCCAGAGGTAAGTATACGCTGTATACCCGCGTATACCCTCGTGAGTATACGCTCTCAAATTTCTCTAGAGGTAAGTATACCCGCGTATACCCGCGTATACGCTCCACTACAGCCCTGGATGTACTGAATTGAATTGTGTGCCACACAATGACTGGACAGCTTAGAGATAGCAGAGCAAGCAGAGCGATGACACGCGCACACACACACCTACACACATACATGGTAGGTGGCGCTTGGCGTGTAAACACCGTCTCAGTGCGAATTGGACAATATTCATTATTTCTCAGTTCATATGCAGTTTTGACACCTCTAACTTCTCGTTAGCGGTGGATTTACTTCGCGGTTTAGCTTGCGGCTAATTCTACATTAGTTGACTTTCGTTTAAAGTTGGAAATTATCTTTATACTGGTTGCGTATGGCCGATACGCCCCCTTATTACTATTCAAGTGACCTCATTAAGTCGCTCAGTGATCATGCGTGTCATGTTTTGCGTTCAACGCGTAAAACTCTCTTCCTCTATGGATTATGGCGTCCAGCGTATGCTCGACAACTTCAAGGACGGATGCCGGTACCTCCGGATCGCCCGTCATGCCGCCCGCTGGCTCCGCCGGTGGGTGCTCTGCCTCCTGACCAGCGTGGGGTTCGACTCGCCACCTGGAATATCAGATCGCTGCGCAAAAAGTATTTGGCTGTCGCAGACACTATCTCTTCACACAACATCGATTTATTAGTACTCACAGAATCGTGGCATCACCGATCGACTGATGTTGCTCTTCTTCGCTCAATCCCTTCAGGCTTCTCTTGCGTCGATTGCCCGAGACCGGGTCCTCCTGACTCGGACTCTCGGGGTGGTGGCATCGTCGTCATCCACCGGTCCACGTCAAAGGTCAAGAAAATCACTCTCCTCTCATCACCGACCACATTTGAGGCGCTTGCCGTCTCGGTCTCGTCACCCCGCGGCCCATACATGGTCCTCGCTGTGTACCGGCCGGGTTCCTTACCTCCGACGCAGACATTCTTCGATGAATTTGCGACAGTCTTGGAACAGTTCGCCATATATAACTCGCAGGTCGTCATCACCGGTGACCTAAATTTACACCTGGAAGACGCCGACTCCTCGGAGGCTGCTCACTTCCGGGACGTCGTGGAGCAGTTTGGCCTGACCCAGCATGTCGCCGAGCCTACACATGTGCATGGCGGATGGTTGGACGTCATCATCACACGCGACGATTGCGTGCTGACCGATCTACGGGTGCTTCCGCCGACGGTCTCAGATCACGGCTTGGTCATGGCTACCGTCCCGTTCCTTGCTGATGCTCCGGATATTGTCACTAGACAGGTTCGGGGCTGGCGTCGTCTGGATCGGGATGCGTTTGCGAAGGCCCTCGCGGCCCTCCAGCCGGTCGCAGATCCGGCCTCGTTGGCGACTCTCCCCGTGGCGGAGGCCTTCTCGACGTATGAGAGCGCCGTGTCTGCTCTCATCGACCAGTTTCTTCCTCTACGAGCGCTCAGGATTCGGCAGTGCCCTCTCTCGCCGTGGTTTGATGGCGATTGCCGGAACCTCAGACGCCAGGCCCGCCGCCTTGAAAGAACTTATAGGCGCACCGGTCTACCAGCTGATCAGCTGGCCTGGGTCCAGTTTGTGCGAGGCATGCACCGACAATACCGCGACCGTGAGAGGGTGTATTGGGAGAATAAGATCGCCTCTCATGCTGGCGACCACAGGAGCCTCTGGGCCTCTCTCGACGTCCTCATGGGTCGAGGAGCGAGCCGCAATGACCGGCTCATCGGTGCCCACTCGTTCTCAGCGGACGACTTCCTGACCGCATATGCATCTAAGATCGATAGCGTACGCGAAGCCACAGAGGGTGCGCCACCTCCGCAGTTTCCACCTACGGACTCTCGACTCCCCGTCCTGAAAACGGTCGCCGCCGCGGACCTGCGTCGACTCATTCTTTCCTCTCCCCCAAAGTCATGTGAACTCGATCCTCTGCCCACGTTTCTGCTCCAGGAGAATGTTGACGTCCTGCTTCCCGTCCTCACCGAATTGTGCAACAGATCCATACGGGATGGCGTCCTGCCACCACAGCAAAAGAGGTCTATACTAACTCCCAGCCTAAAGAGTGGAGACCTCGATCGTTCCGACCCGGCCAACTATCGCCCCATAGCCAACGTCTCGTTCCTCTCAAAGATCATTGAAAAGATCGTCGCCAGCCAACTCGTAGCATTTCTAGACGAGAATAACCTTCTACCATCCTGCCAGTCTGGATTTCGGAAACACCACTCCACCGAGACACTTCTCCTTCGGTTATTGTCTGATGTCTACAGGGCTGTCGACAAGTCACAGCTCACTCTCCTGGCCCTATTTGACGTCAGTGCAGCGTTTGATACTGTGGACCATGACATCCTGATAAAGCGCTTGCATGTCTCATTTGGGCTTTCTGGTAACCTATTAGAGTGGGTTAGATCTTTCCTCCAAGGGCGAACCTTCACAGTGGCTCATGGCGATACTAGGTCTAGGTGGGTTCCCGCCCCGTTTGGTCTCCCTCAGGGCTCCGTCCTTGGACCCATCCTGTATATCATCTATACTTCCGGTCTTGCCTCACTTCTAGCTGAACACGGGGTCCAGGGTCAACTCTATGCTGACGACATCCAGGCATATCTGCACTGTAAACCATCTGATGCGCCCCTGGCACTGCAGTCCATGGCTGAGCTCTTAGTGGCCTTAGAGGCCTGGATGGCTTCCAACCGCCTCAAACTGAATTCCTCTAAAACTAAATTCATCTGGTTGGGTGCATGGCAGCGATTGGCTGGGCTTGACCTGGCCTCGCTCGCTGCTGAATTCCCCTCATTCTCCTTCTCCCCTACTGTGCGCGACCTTGGCGTCATACTCGATCAGGAGCTTACTTTCCTGCCGCAGCTTCGTCGCTTAACCCGCGACTGCTTTTACCAACTGCGCCAGCTCCGTACCATTGCTCGTGCTCTATCTCCATCTGTAATTTCCACCCTGGTCCATGCCTTCATCACAGCCCGGGTAGACTATTGCTCCTCTCTCTATATTGGCCTGCCTGCGGTGCGCTTGGCCTGCCTTGAGCGCGTCATGCGTGCTGCTGCCCGACTCATTGGTCGGCTGTCCAAGTTTGACCACGTGTCTGACTTCATGCTTTGTGACCTACATTGGTTACCTGTTGCTCTGCGCATCCAGTATCGGATTGCCTCCTTGGTCTGGCGCTGCCAGTTGGGTCTTGCTCCGACCTATCTTAGGTCCCTCTGCCAACCTGTCAGCGAGGCCCGCGGCCGACTACTTCGTTCTGCAGAGAGGGGGGAACTCGCGGTCCCATTTGCTCGTACTGCAACTATGCAAAATCGAGCCTTTCTGGTGGTTGGCCCAGCGGTTTGGAATGCCTATTACCACTGGCGATGCGTCTCCTTCCTAAAATCCAATCTGAGTATTTCTATACTGCCTTAAAAACTGCTTTGTTCGTTCGTGCTGGAGTCGGGAGCGCCTCTGAGTAGCCCCCTTGAAGGGGCGCTATATAAATGCTCAAATGAATGAATGAATGAATGAATGAACATCTACACAAACACACAAGCACACACACACACACACACACACGTGCAGGTTGCAGCGGAGAACTCTGCCAGTCTAGGCCGCCGTGTCATTAAAGAAGGAAACTCACGGTCCTCACTCCCGGGGTCCCCCTCCCCAACTCTGGCCGGTAGATCACCTAAGCCGTTGGTCCGTTGGTCGTAGGCTCGTACAGCAGAAGAGATAATGTAGATATCACGGACTGCACGGCAGTGGAGACGAGCTGCTGTGCAGTATGTGTTCTGTTGCACGAGTCGTTGGCTACAGTGTTATGGAAACATAAGAGGATTTCGATCCCATGTGGAACAAAAAGGCGTTAACCGATAATGGCTTGATGTAGGCTGTATTATCACACGGGACAAAAGAGATATCATGAAAAAATGCAAACCCTTACTTTCGGCCAAAATATGTCAATCCCCCCACTTTTGAAGTTCGATGAAGATCGTTCTCCAAACCCCACCTTTGGTAGACGCCTCTGGTTGTAGCCACAAGTTTTGTAATTCTCCTTTCGCAGTCGTGCCATCCAACGTGTGTCTGGCTATTTAGTTTTGGAAATGTATGAAATGGTTGTAGTAATTATAAGGACCTCTCTCTTTCTGTCTGTCTAATGTCAGTTACAAAATATTTTTTGACACCATAATGAAATCCCATATCTTGTAATTCAATCATTGTTAAATTCCAACTAGGCCTACCCATTCTTGTAATTGAGTTGTAAAAATTAAAATAAGCAAAAACCGGTATATATCTTGACAATTTCCTTATTTTGTTCAGACGTAGACATATATAAAATATTATATATAAATTTATAAATAATATATATATATGTTTATAAATAATATATATATATTATAAATTATAATTTTATAAATAATATATATATATATATATAAATTTATAAAATGGTGTTGGTCTTTTTGTATTGGTCTTATGTGCGTGGCCACCGACAAGTATTGGTTTACTAAATGCAGAGAGACAGACAGAGAGGGAGAGAGAGGGAGAGAGAGAGAGAGAGAGAGAGAGAGAGAGAGAGAGAGAGAGAGAGAGAGAGAGAGAGAGAGAGAGAGAGAGAGAGAGAGAGAGAGAGAGAGAGAGAGATGTGGAGAGAGAGTGGGGAGAGCGGGACGAAGAAGGCATACGTATACTGCAGAGGCCAGCTACCTCGGGCGCAGGTCTTCTGGCCTTAAAACTTGCTGTACAAGGTCATGCGTCAAGAGGCAGCCAAGCCCTGAAGCTCATACATTGCGATGGCCTGTACAACCCTAACTGGATGATGGATGAGTGCTAGGCTAGTCATCTATATCAGAGGGGCCAATACACAGTGGGCTAGCTACGTTTCTGACGCATCATTTCTTTGAGAATAATTGGGGAAATTCTTGTGCTATGGAGCCTGCTATAATGCTATTTATAAATGGGCATTTAAAAGCTTAAGAGATTTCTCGCTTTTGCTTGGGGGGGCTGAACCACATTTTGGGGGGGCTAAGCACCCCCTAGCTCACCCCTGGCGCCGCCACTGGTGTGCCACAGTTTGCCAACGTCAAGGAAGCTCTTCCGGAATGCTTTGCGCAGACAAATATGGTTGTCATTTGTGGTCCAAGTGAACTCGGCTACAGTCTGGCCATCAATCAATTTCTGGCAACGTTTCTAAGAATTTCCGGTTCAGGTTTTTAGTCATTGGGAATGCTTTACAGAACAGTAAGTTAAATGTGTTTTCAACTATTTGCTAATTGGCAGTCATTATATCATCAACGAAAATGCATTTGCAGTAAATGTATCAAATGCTTTAAAGTTTAAACGACTTTGTGCATGTTGATTGGGATGGAACATGACGTGAAGATCCTGTTATTTCGAACCTCGGATATATAGAACTGTTGGTGATGTTTACTTGAACTTTGATATAACAAAGCTGTAGTTTATGCACAGATATTACTACCCTGTAGTTTAACATCTTTGGATAAAGGTTAGACAGATCTCGAGGGCCGGAATCTTACTCTTTGGTGGAAGGTGATCTTTGAAGAAATTGTGTTTCCGTAGTCTGATTCGTTTCAGGCTGTGCTTGAGGTAAGATAAAAAGACCAGGTTGAGTTTATTGCATGCTTTCTAGCTTTAGGTCAGTTTGCTGAACTCTTATAAAATTGCCAGTTGCAGAGTTTATGATTCTGAACTAGGGATTAGGGCCTATGGGAGATCGGACTACGTTGCTGTTAATTTTATGAATGGAGTGACAGAAGAAGGTGAATACCTTGCCAGTTTGTATGACCTGAATGGGTCGTTTAGTCTCAAGTGTAAGAACGCGAAAGTGATCCTGAAGAACGAGAATTGTGTTTCTGTAGTACAAGGCTGTCAAGTCTCTGACCGAGGGCGAGGTAGAGTACAGGTAGTGTACAAATTGCTTATGACAATTCAGCATTATATGGGTAGACCGTAGACAGAAAACACGAATGAATTCAGTTTAACAATTATTTTTTATTAGGCCTGTTTATAACGCGGGCTAATTAAACTAACGCATCTAGCGACACTATAGTCAGTCATGTGACATGCAGCCATAAAATGCGATCTATTTCAGTGACGATATGTGCTAAGTCCACACTGGCTTGGACAAAGGACCGGGCTGTACAACTCGAGGCATATTCAGTGGTAAGCAATTTGATTCTCTAGATTCACAAGATGCTAGAAACGAGCGAGAACTCTGGTCCTTGCCATTTGTTAAATAACCACAAAAGAATGTTATTGCTACTTTTATACGCGACGAGCGAACGTCACATAATTATAGTAGTTGCGTCAACCAAAGAAGATAGCGTAAGGAGGAGAGAAACCTACACATAGACGTTAGACTGGATTCGTCTCTTGAACTAACATCTCGTCCAAAACTAGTTTTGCACGTCTCTTGTATCGTTCTGGATGTTCGTCTGTTTGTGTCCGCATGGTTCGCTGTTCGTCTGTTTGTGTCAGCAGGGTTCGCTGTTCGTCTCTGACCGCTTAGAACCCGGTCAATTCGGCGAAGGTTGCGTCGAGGTCGGTGCTGATCAACTTGTACTTGTCTTTCTCGGCCGACAACTCCGCTGCAATCAAGTGACATTTCAAACTTAACATTTACTCGAAATCGCCACAAGTCCTGTGCATTTTGCTTTGCAACATTCAAGTCAATAGAAGCAGTTTATTCTCAAGCAAGCTCAAGCTTTTAAGGCAAAGATTGCGATTCAGTCATAGAAAACTGGTTACAATACACAGACGTTTAGTTCTCAGAATAAAACTAACAGTCCGTAACTGCTTTTGGCTTTGGAACAGATTAACTGCAAAATGGCTAACGCTGTTATTAAGCTTATTAATGACCACTGTTATAGCACCGGTGTATAACACACAATTAAGGCACCAACCTATGGCGCGCCAAAACCAAGCAGTGTTATGGCATTTGGTCGGAATTTAAAAAACCCTTAAGTAGGCCTGCACATTTCGTTTTGTCCCTCCCACATGACCAGCTATAAATGCGATATAGGCGTCATCGTAATATTAATGTCTGCAGACGCAGAACATTATTGTCGAGAGGTGATGATGATGATGATGATCGAATGAGGCGCTGCAGGATTCAGAATATCGTAAGAACTGACCTTCCAGTTTGTCCACTTCCTTCTGCAGAAGATTCACCGTCTTCTCAGCCTCGTTACATCTGTTTTCTGCCTGTTGTCAACAACGACAACAACAACAATGACATCGTTGGCCCTAATCATCGTCAGCCACTTCCTACGCTGATTCCTCCTATATTTCCTCTTCGTCTTCCTCCTCCTCTTCCTCTTCCATCTCCTCTTTATCTTGCTCCTCCTCCTCTTCCTCTTCTTCCTCCTCTTCCTCTTTATGCTCCTCTTCCTCTTGGTCTTCCTCCTCTTTGTCTTCCTCCTCTTCTTCTTCCTCCTCTTCTTCCTCCTCTTCCTCTTGGTCTTCCTCCTCCTTGTCGTTTTCCTCCTCTTCCTCTTCGTCTTTTCCCTCCTTTTCCTCTTGGTCTTCAAATCTCCTATAAACATCTTAACGCGTGTTTTCAATAGTAGGAAGTAACTGTTTTCTTCCAGACGACCGTTGTAACTGGAGTGGACTGGTGTAGGGAGTGCCACGGAGTCAGTTGCGATCAGTGGCGGATCCAGAGGGGGCGATTGGGGCGATCGCCCCCCCTAAGAGTCCAAAGAATATTTTTTTATATTTTAAATTTTAAAATTTGATATGCTATACAGTACTACAGGATAAATGCCATGTGATTATTATTACGCATGTACAGCGCCGGACTGCAGTTTGAATATTACCTCTAAACGCGCTTGCTTTAATCATGCTCAAAACTTGATAAGTAATTTTAATTTCAATTCCTTTGACCTTGGACGTCCATGAAATCGCCCCCCGTAAAGTAAAAGTCTAGATCCGCCCCTGGTTGCGATCGTCTTCAATGGTAGCGTTAGTTATGGTGAGACATTAACTGGTAAGTGCTGGTCGATCGGAGGTGGTAGAGATGGCAGTATAAGTGGTAGTCGAACTGATAAAAAGCAGTTTACACACAAGTACCCCCACCCTCCGTTCATCCGTCTGCTTCTCCCTCCTTCCCTCCCTCCCTCCCTCACTTCTGGTATTATTAAGAGATCTGCACACACTACAAATGTTTTAAAACTCTCTGGCCAGATGATGATGATAACGACAATTTATATGGCGCGGTAACGCGGCCGTACCGCTACTAGGGCGCCTCACAACTCCTAGCGGGCAGAACCACAGCAAAGCAGCCTTAGGATATTTCTGGCCCTGTGCAGAGTATACTGTACGGGCCCCCATGATACAAGTCAAATTGTTTTTCATTGTTATTATTATTAGGGTGTCTTGTTCGTGTTAATTTTCTCTGACATTTTCGGGCCCCACCTAAGCTGTGGGCCCGCACGGTTCGCACGCCCCTAAGGCCGGCACTGCGATAGACCCTATTATATTCTAATCGCCTACGGTAATTTTATCTGTTGAACCTAGAATCGATTTCAAACTCTGCCTTCTAGTTAGTTCACAGAGTATTTAGCCAAGCGACGACCTATTTCTCTGTTCCATGCAAACACCTCATACAAACAGACATTGCACTCAACCAGTGGATCATGACACGTGACTCTTGCTGTGTAATGCACACGAACAGTGTTGGGTTCTTGGGATTTCTCGGTCTCTGGTTCAGTGGTTCGAAGCCTCGGATATGACCTCAACCCAGTTTAGTTCTTTCGGTCAATTGTCTGATGTCATTTTGAGGTTTAAACTGAAGACTCATCTCCTTCAATTTGCATAATATTATTATATCCACTGCAGTCTGGGTTCTACTGGCTTCTCTCATCTCTCCGGTGGATTCTATCCGATTCTTCTCCAGTCAATTATGACTTGATTGCAACTTCACTCTAAAGCGACCATTGATTGATGCCTTCGACATATTGATAAAGGCGCGATAGAAGTCATTAGGTTACGGTGAGGGTGAACGCTGGATATGGGGAGGGTAGACATCAATTGGGTGGGTGGGTGGGTGGGTTGGTGAGTGAGTGAGTGAGTGAGTGAGTGAGTTAGTTAGTGAGTGAGTGAGTGAGTGAGTGAGTGAGTGAGTGAGTGAGTGAGTGAGTGAGTGAGTGAGTGAGTGAGTGAGTGAGTGAGTGAGTGAGTGAGTGAGTGAGTGAGTGAGTGAGTGAGTGAGTGAGTGAGTGAGTGAGTGAGTGAGTGAGTGAGTGAGTGAGTGAGTGAGTGGGGTTATTCTTACGTCCTTGAGTCGTTCCGATAGATCTTTAATCTGTTCTTCATAACCTTCCTCTCGTTGCGCCGCCTTTCAACAAACAACAACAACAAGAACAACAGATGTTCATTGTAAGCAGTGGCGGCGATCTTGTCTGAGAGGTGGGAGGGACAAAGTCGGCCATTGTCTGGTCGATGACCTTTTAGGAAATCATTTTTAAAAAGTTGATGACTTTTTTTAGTCATTCATCTTTTTTTAACATTTTGTGACTTTTTTTTACGAATATCTTCTTTCAAAGAATTTTCGGGGGACACTTCTGCTCAAAAATAGAGTTTTTACCTCATCTGGTCAAATACGCAACGAAAACACTCACGCGCAATTACATTTCTCCGCCTTTTTTGGCGTTTCTTCAAAATTGGGGGGGGGGACAAATGTATGGCGTGTCGACCCACTCTTAAAGGTGGGGGACATGTCCCCCCGTCCGGGCCGTCCCCCATGATCGCCGCCCATGACTGTAAGACTGTAAGAATAGTTCCAAATAAGTATATACCCAGTAGAATTTGGTCAAACGACGCAATCTCTGTATCTCTCCGTTGCTACGTATTTCATCTGAGTCTCAAAATCTGATCCTAATCGCTTGCGGGACATCATTCCTCGATCTTCACATTCCTTCTATCATCGAATTTTCAAAGAACGCCTGATAGAGATGTTGCGGAACGACGGTGTCCATTGTACCGCATCGAAGATCATACAACTGTATCCACCGTACCGTGTCGATGACCACACTGCAGCGCTCCAAGGTTTCTCCACTAACAGCTAGGTTGGCCCGCCATGGCTTATACTGGGAGGCTCATTAACTCGGGTGGGGTGTGTCTGACGTCAATGGACCACTCGGGCAGACTCAGGTTCAATCAGCATATTATGACTTCAGCGTAGCTAGCGTTTAGTAATTGTAATTGTAATTAGTAAGTTCTATTGCGCCAGTGTCTAATGCACAAGGCATCAACCGATGGCACACCAATACCAAACCGTAATCAGGTCAGTATCCAGAAGATCAATCCATAAGACAGAGAGGCAGCCTATGGTGGATAAACAATTTGGAAGAGGTAAGTTTTAAGTTGAGAACTAAATGACGCAAGCGATTGAGCAGAACGAACAGAGACAGGGAGAGAGTCCCAAAAAAGTAACGTCACCGCTCCCCTATACATGCACTCCGATTCACGCATATTCATGACCCACCTGTGAGGCTGTGAGTTGAAAGATCTTGGCATCGCTCTGCTCCACTTGGTCATACAGACGACTTAAATAGCATATTAAATCATCCGACATTTGGTGCTAATGTCACGCCAGACGCTAATGGAAATCATCCATTTCCAGTGTTCCATCGTAAATGTTCCATTCTTCCGGTTGACCACAACAGACTACACGGACATAATCTCCTGTCTTGTACCCACCTGCGTACGTCGGTCTAAATACAGAGTGCTTGTTAGAGGAGTATGCACTCCTCTGTCTGTCTCTTTGCTTGTTTGCCTGTCTGTCTTTCTGTCTGTCTGGCAGATATACATACGCGCGAAGTTGATAAGTTATGCATACTTGCCTACTGATGGCATGCATAGTCAGGCCCGCCGAGAGAGGGGGGCAGGAGGGGGCAAATGCCCAGGGGCCCGGCGACTTTTTAGGGGCCCGTGCCGGGCTCGCAATCAACTTATGAAAAATATTATATTCAGTTATACAAAGTTTATGATTTATGCCTTTCTAAATATAGCCCTATTATATGACGCTTAACTACAACCAGTTTAAACTTCAAGCATCTGAATGAAATCATAGTTGTATATGATATATATAAATATAATATTGTACGGTCGTACACGCACTTTTATTATTTCAATTTTTTTTCGTACGACCGTACGATAGGCCTATTATATGTATATAAAGCCTAAAGATAGTTTAGAGGCTTATAACTGCTCTGCCTAGGGGCCCGGAATTTCTGTCGGCGGCCCTGTGCATAGTATATGAAGCCTGTAAATGCAGACGGTTTAGATACTGAAAAAGAATGAGGACGTGAATACCTCTTGTTCGGATATTTCCAATGACTTCATGTTGTTTCCAACGACTTTCAGTTCTTCCTCCAATTCGAGAATCTTTCTGTTGAATAAGAGAAACAGAAAGTCAGCCTCAGTTTATCTATTGACACACGATTCTCAGAGGATTCTCTATAACGCAGGAGGATGAGGAGGTGGACGAAGAGGAGGAGGGTGAAAAGAAGGAAGAGAAGGAGAGGGAAGAGAGGAGAGGAGAGGGAGGAAAAACAGGAGAAGCAGGAGGAGGAGGAGGAGCAGGAAGAGGAGGAGTAGGAGGAGAAGCAGGAGGAGGAGGAGGAGGAGGAGGAGGAGTAGGAGGAAAAGCAGGAGGAGGAGTAGGAGGAGAAGCAGGAGGAGGAGTAGGAGGAGGAGGAGTAGGAGGAGAAGCAGGAGGAGGTGGAGGAGAAGCAGAAGGAGGAATAGGAGGACTAGGAGGAGGCGTGTGACAAACTTTGTCTTTACTTTTTACTAACCGACGACTCAATCACTACCACCATCCACCACCACCCAGCACTACCCATCACCCACCACCAAAACCACCACCCACCACCACAATCCGCTGTCATACTAATCATGCCTCATGCTGTTGCATGAGTGGGTTTTGGTCGGTGTGTATGCACATATGTCTGGTTGTATGCGTATGTCTGTTTGAATGTGTGTCTGATCATCTGAGTCTATAAATATAGAGAACATCAGAGCATGAAAATATAGTTACGCTTCAGCGGCCTCCAGGCGAGCATCTCCTCTCTCCAGATCCACTTCCGTTACCGCCAACTTTCGCGAAGCCTATGCACACAACCACCGTCTTACATACATACATACATACATACATACATACATACATACATACATACATACATACATACATACATACATACATACATACATACATACATACATACATACATACATACATACATACATACATACATACATACATACATACATACATACATACATACATACATACATACATACATACATACATACATACATACATACATGACGGCCTATATGCATATACGTACATATATTATATAAATATATAGATATATATATATATATATATAATTATTACATTTAAGTATAAGCTAATAATCTCCTCCATGATCCATTGAAGACTAAATGTTTATTACTCTGGCCAAGCCACAGCGACTTAAGAAACGCGATTGGCCTAAATCTCTTAAACTGATTCACTTGTTGAGTTGACCGATTC
>OY744608.1:444747-447247 GCA_963556255.1 Allolobophora icterica | reverse complement strand
TGACTGAATGTGTAACGGATTGCTGATTGATTGATTCACTGATTAAACGATCTATCGATTGAATGATCGATCAGTTGATTTATTGTATGACAGAACGAGTGATTGATTGAATGATTAATTAATAAATTAACCTTTCGCTTTCGTCCGATGCTTTCGTTGCTTCTCCGAGTTTTTCATTGGCTGATGTTAATCTACATTCCGTCTGCTCGAAATCTTCTTCCAAGGATCGAACTCTCTTCGTCAGCGTCTGAACTTCACCCTCAGCCTTTATACCACCAACAACACCAACAACACAGAGAGGTCTCAACGTCTCAATTATTTAGCGCAACTACATATAAAATGAATTTAATCAGAAGAACGACAGGCAAACAGATAGACAGGCAGGCAGACAGGCAGACAAACAGACAGACAGAGATAGACAGGCAGGCCGACAGACATACAGACAAACAGACAGGCAGACACACACACAGACAGACAGACAGACAGACAGACAGACAGACAGGCAGATGAAGACAGACAGACAGGCAGACAGACAGACAGACAGACAGACAGACAGACAGACAGGCAGACAGACAGACAGACAGACAGGCAGACAAACAGACAGAGATAGACAGGCAGACAGGCAGGCATACAGACATACAGCCAGACAGGCAGACAGACATACAGACACGTGCATACAGAAGTAGCCTATAGGTTACGTATGGAGTATAATTGTATTGACTAACATTGGCCAGTTGTTTGTTGGTATTTTCGAGTTTTTCTGTTGTTTCTTGGAGCTGAGTCTTGGCTTGTTCAACATCCGCCTGCAGCTGAGAGATGCGCTTCTGGAGGGAGATGACCTCCTCGCCTTGCTACAAAGACGCGCAAGAAGACAATCAGACAGACGAAGACAAACACCACACAGACACAGACACAGACAGAGGCAGACGAACGGACACAGACGCGAGACAATGAAGGACGATTTCTGTTGGAATCTATTCAGCGTATGATTATTCGAAAGGATTGTTCTGGTAAACAGTCGGTTACACACAAAAGATAATTAAAATAACTCTGGTGCGCATAAACAACTCCTCTGTCTGTCTATCTCTGTGTGTCTGTCTGTCTGTCTGTCTGCTGCGTATTTCCGGCCGAATCTGTCTGCAGTAGAGGCATATATCTCTGTGCAATTATTTAATAGTTGGCCTCCGATGTCTGTTGGCTGCTGAGGAGGATGAGGCTTCGGAAGATGCATGTGTCTTAACTTGCTTCTGTCTGTTTTCACCAGCCTCTGTATCAGGCGTAGATCTTCATCATCATCAACGTCATCGTCTTCCGCATCCGTTCGTCAGCATCCGTATCCCAAAGGATGCTGGTGCGCACTCATCCGACTGTCTGTGACTGCACTCGATGGAATCCGTGTTCTTGGGGGGTTATGGACCGAAGAGGAGGAGGAGGAGGAGAGGAGGAGGAGGCGATGAGAAACCATAACCAGTCGACTGCATTCACAGGGAGTCGAGAGCAGAGTTCATCCGACGGCCGAGTCTTCTAAATGTGCTGCGAATGACGATGCCTGAGCAGCTGCTGCAACAGCTGCTGCTTCAGCTGCTGCTTCAGCTGCTAATGTTGGTGCAGCCATGGACGATCAGAGACCCATGCAGTCGCTGGTTTCCTGCTCTAAACGAAATTCCCAGTCCAGGAAATATCTCTTAACGTTGATCGACTAAGGTCCTTCTTGTAGTGTAGGGGGAGGGGGGATGGAGGGGGAGGGGGTCGAAGAAGGGTCAGGTTATAATGCAGAGAGTGGGAGGAAGGGCGCATGTTGCAGTACAGCTGCACCAGTTGCCATTTAGCACAGACTATGGTTTCGGAGATGCGTGTAATCGCTCCATGCAACGTAATGGATGAACGGCGATTGCTAGATATGCAAATAGAGACTACTTACTTACTTACTTACTTACTTACTTACTTACTTACTTACTTACTTACTTACTTACTTACTTACCAAATTACACTTACACAAAATATGCTCTTATCCGCTGGCGTAAACTTGGCCAAACTATTGGGAGGGAGCATATGGTTATTCATTCTACACTTGTTGCATTGGGTGTACAGTCCATCTCAATTATGGGGGGGGGGCACGTGCCCCCGGCTGCCCCTCAGAGTATACGCCTATGTTCTTATCCATTTGAAACTCGTGTTCTGCCACGATTGGCAGATGAACGCAGATGCGATTAAAAGAAAGAAGAGTCGATACTTCTACGATTTACATCTCTATGAACCAAGAGCGCAGAAGACGAAGACTCCTTGGCAAACGAAGCCGTTCTTATATAGCGCAACTTCAATTTCAGTTGATTGTAATAGCCAACAAGAGACGAATGCACTGACGCGTGGCGTATAATTCTGCGCAGTCAACCGATTCAAGTCCTGTAAGTTTAGGAGTGTCGTGTAAAATTTCGGACCATTCCCAATCGTGAGCGGCCTTGTTACGTATAGTCAGGCTATGAGAGGTCATTATTCCACA
>OY744608.1:433340-439547 GCA_963556255.1 Allolobophora icterica | reverse complement strand
TGGGAACGAGAGAAATATGTCGATTGGTGGATTCTCATCTGACGCAAAGACTGACGCAGAGGAGAAATGGGTCCATTGAGCCAGGCAGGAGAGATGGAGAGAGGAAGGAGGAGGAACAGAGGAAGAGAAGGAGGAACATGAGGAGGAGGATGCGAAGGAGGAAGAGGGTGGTATTAAAGCAGTTGGAGGATGACGATTTTGGAGATATGGAAGTGGAAAGGAAGAGGAAAAGCAGAGGGATGGAAAAGCATTGCAGGAAAGAAAGCGACGAAGGAATGGATTGTGTAGAGGACACAGAGGACGAAACGATGAGGACAAAGACGAGAGGAGGACAACTGAAGGCAGACGAGTGAGGAGGACAAGAAGAGGACAGCGAACGAGACCAAAGTAAGAGCATAGGGTTAAAGCGAAATGAGGAGGAGGACGCTGGTGGAGGAGGAGGAAGAGGACGCTGGAGGGGGAGGAGGACGCTGGAGGAGGAGGAGGAGGAGGACGCTGGAGGAGGAGGAGGAGGACGCTGGAGGAGGAGGAGGACGCTGGAGGAGGAGGAGGAGGACGCTGGAGGAGGAGGAGGAGGAGGAGGAGGACGTTGGAGGAGGAGGAGGAGGACGCTGGAGGAGGAGGACGCTGGAGGAGGAGGAGGAGGACGCTGGAGGAGGAGGAGGAGGAGGACGTTGGAGGAGGAGGAGGAGGACGCTGGAGGAGGAGGAGGACGCTGGAGGAGGAGGAGGACGCTGGAGGAGGAGGAGGAGGAGGACGCTGGAGGAGGAGGAGGAGGAAGACGCTGGAGGAGGAGGAGGACGCTGGAGGAGGAGGAGGACGCTGGAGGAGAGGAGGACGCTGGAGGAGGAGGAGGACGCTGGAGGAGGAGGAGGACGCTGGAGGAGGAGGAGGAGGACGCTGGAGGAGGAGGAGGAGGAGGAGGAGGACGCTGGAGGAGGAGGCTGGAGGAGGGAGGAGGAGGAGGAGGAGGACGCTGGAGGAGGAGGAGGACGCTGGAGGAGGAGGAGGAGGAGGACGCTGGAGGAGGAGGAGGACGCTGGAGGAGGAGGAGGACGCTGGAGGAGGAGGAGGACGCTGGAGGAGGAGGAGGACGCTGGAGGAGGAGGAGGACGCTGGAGGAGGAGGAGGACGCTGGAGGAGGAGGAGGACGCTGGAGGAGGAGGAGGAGGAGGAGGACGCTGGAGGAGGAGGCTGGAGGAGGAGGAGGACGCTGGAGGAGGAGGAGGAGGACGCTGGAGGAGGAGGAGGAGGAGGAGGAGGAGGACGCTGGAGGAGGAGGAGGAGGAGGAAGAGGACGCTGGAGGAGGAGGAGGACGCTGGAGGAGGAGGAGGAGGAGGAGGACGCTGGAGGAGGAGGAGGAGGAGGAGGACGCTGGAGGAGGAGGAGGAGGAGGACGTTGGAGGAGGAGGAGGAGGACGCTGGAGGAGGAGGAGGAAGAGGACGCTGGAGGAGGAGGAGGACGCTGGAGGAGGAGGAGGAGGAGGACGCTGGAGGAGGAGGAGGACGTTGGAGGAGGAGGAGGAGGACGCTGGAGGAGGAGGACGCTGGAGGAGGAGGACGCTGGAGGAGGAGGAGGAGGAGGAGGAAGAGGAGTGAGGGAGAGGTCAAAAGGTCAAGAGATGCGTGCGTGGTGTTCGTCAGTCGAGAGAGAGAGAGAGAGAGCGTTCATCCGGAGAATGCTGCTCTAACTCACGTGCATGCCGAGTTGCCATAGTAACTGTCCGCGCTGAAAGAGAAGAATAGTCGAAGATGAGGAGAAAGAGAGAGAGAGACAGACAGACAGACAGACAGACAGACAGACAGACAGACAGACAGACAGACAGACAGACAGACAGACAGACAGACAGACAGAGAGACAGTGAGAGAGAGAGAGCGAGAGAGGAGACTTAATCATCGGCGCTGACAGGTCACATCCTGCCCATCATGATCGTCCTTCTGACATCAGATGCAACACAGGCGCCGCATCTTCGTCATTACCACAGCAACAGCAGCAGCAGCAGCAGCAGCAGCAGCAGCAGCAGCAGTTGAAACAGTGAAACACAAGAAAGATCAAACGCAGGAAAGGAAAACAATATGCTAAGAAAATGAATTAAGGAATGGATTAGGACAGCCAGACAGACAGACAGATTGAAGGAGAAGAGAACAAAGAGAAAGACAGACAGACAGACAGACAGACAGATGGACGGACATACAGAAAGGCAGACATACACATAGAAGAGAACAGACAGACAGACCGACAGACAGACAGCCACAAAGACAGACAGGCAGGCAGACATATATGGGTTCCCTGTAGCGCTTCGCTTGGTCCCAAGCACCCATTCCGCAACATTTTATTCAAATCTCAAGACTGTACTCTTCAGCCGGGGTTGGGTCGGGAGTGCTTCTGAGTAGATAGCCTTGAAGAGGCGCTATATAAATTCTCCATATGAATGAATGAATGAATGAATGAATGAATAAGGAGAGCAGACAGATGGACTGTCATAGCGGATGCCATAGACTGTTGCTGATGGATGGAATCATCCTTATTACCTCGTATCCAACGCTCATCGCCGCCCCCCTACCTCTCTCCACCCTTACCCTGTCCGTCCATCCGCCTGTCCGTCCCTCCCTCTGTCCGTCCGTCTCTGTCCGTCTTTGCCTCTACGCAGTTGCATTCCATGTGGTTCCTAGGTCTGTTCTCTTTCTAAGTCTTCACTCAGTTGCCGCCTGCGCCTTAGCCGTAAAAGCTGTCTGGTCCAGAATTAGATATGCAAATTCGGCCCCTACCCGAAATCTGGTAGTGCCAGTCCCAAGGCTGGAAAAAGTAGGAGGATGACGCTAAACATCTTTATTACGATACATTGTTGTTAAACTTACCTAACCAGCACAAGCGAAAACTTGTCAAAAATATTGGGGGTGGGGTATGGGGGTCTGGACAATCGGCGAGTCTGAGAGTCTCAGAGGCTCAAAGCTAGACTTGATTGACATCATTGCAGTTAATCCGATCCAAGTTTGTCAGTTAACCAGTCGGACAGGAAACAAAGCGATTGACCTGATTGGCTAGACTGAAGACAACATGTTTATGTGAAATATATCATTTATGACATAAGTAAACTTACGTAAACGTTTTGTAAGTTTTGTTGAAGTTAGTTTGGCGTCTCTGGCACTGCTCTACTCTGGTTCCAGTCCTACCTGTCTTCCTGATACTTCTCTGTTAAATTCTCCAGCCACTGCTCACAACCCCTCCCTCTCTCCTGTGGTGTCCCTTAAGACTCCGTCCGCTCCTCTTCATCCTGTATACCAAACCTTAAGCCATCTCATAAAATCCTCCTCTGTTGACCACCATCTCTACGCAGATGACACCCAACTCTATACATATCCTATTCCCCAAGCTCTTTTTCCACCTCCATCACACAATTAATCAACGTGGTTAACCTAATGTCACAGTGGATGTCATCCAAGCTCCTCTGCCTTAACTCTTCCAAAACAGAATTCAGCATCTTAGGCCTTCCTGATCAAATTAAGAAAATCTTTTCCATACACCTATCGACTAACTCGTCGTCTCTTTCTTACCTTCACCTCGGACTCACCCGTCCGCAATCTTGGCATTACTTTTGATCCACACCTCACTTCCTCTAACCAAATCTCCAACCTCTCACACTCCTACTTCATGCACATTCGTGACCTCCGACGCATCCGGCCCATGCTCGACCGTAAAACTGCCTCCACCATTGCTACCTCCATTGTTCATCCAAAGCTTGATTATTACAATTCCCTCTTCCTCAACCTTGAATCCACCAAAATCAAGCCTCCAGAGGCACCAGAGCTATCACTAAAACGCCCAAACAGCATCATTATCACTCCCATCATCAAATCACTCCATTGGCTAAAAATCCCAGAGCTAATCCACTTCAAAGTCTTCTCACTAACCTACAACTTCCTACAATATTCCCAGCCCAAGTACCTCCGTGATCTCTTCACCATCCAGGCAACCCACTCCACCCGATCCTATACAGTCTTTCTCGATCCCCAGTCACTAGGCCTATACTCATCTTACGTTCTCCAACCGAGCCATATCCAACACAGCACCAGTACGCCTCTGGAATGATATCCTCACTGAATTCCGCAGTTTCTCAGTGCCTCCATCATCATTGCAACCCGTCCTCCATCCTCCTTCTCGTGTTCCTCTATCTATTACGGTGCCATGCAATAATATAGGGCCTATGTATTTTTCTTGCATGTTCCAATATTGGAACATGGCGTGCACGAATGGGTCTGCTAAATTGATTTTTAATGATGGGACTTCTGATCTGATGGTAAATGATTAAAATAAAGAAATAAAATAAAAATATGTATTTGTAATTTTGATTCTGCTAATTAATTGTTTATGTCACTACTATTACCATTACATTCAGTGATATAGGCCTACAGGAATTACGATTTACAAGTAACATTAGTACAAAAACATTACTAAGGATACTGTATGGTCCGGTAAGGGACTAAGGGAGGAAGCTATGGGGTGACACCATGAATTACCGCACCGGGTGACACCACCCCTAGTGACGCCACTGTACTAAAGCCTATAGTTAGTATTATTTCTAGGTTATAGTTACAGCTACTGGATTTTTTTCAAGGCAAGTTAATTGAAAAGGAATTCGCAGTTTAGCCACATCGTTAGACGAAGAAAGCATCTTTACCACCAACTTCCTAGTTAGTCAACACACCTTTAGCAGGGCCGCATTAAGGCTAGTGCGGGCCCGGATGCTTTGATACCTATAGGCTATATAGCCATCAGCGCGGGCCCAATTACAAGTACAATAATTTGTTTAATGTACTTACAGTACTTCCGAAAATGCGGGCCCCTCAAAACTGCGGGCCCGGGTTCTGCAACACCCTTAGCACCCCCTCAATGCGGGCCTGATCGTTAGCTTAATACAGGTATTGCTTTGTTATATTTCTCGGGATAAAATAATCGGTAGTCGCTAAATATACGCACCTGCATCACGTGATAGAAGTTATTTGCTGCAGTCCAGTCGGTTGCCAAGTTACGTCTAAAGAGCGGACGAGATGCCAACAGGTTTGTTCAACGATTTCATTCTCAATTCCTGCTTAAAACAGAGTTTCTTAGGAGAACCGCCGCTTGGAGAAATTCGTCTTTATAGGATCTACGACGAAGCGCTTTAAATGTTTAAAGTCTAATAAACGTCACAATATTGACAGGCACGTAACTAGGCTTTTTCGTTTGGGGTGGGGGGCTTAAGCCTTGAACATGGCAACATTTATACAGTGTTCATACGAATTTTAGCCGTAAGCATACAACGGCTTGACTTGTTTTGGGGGGGGGGGGCTTCAACTTCGTTGGGGGGGGGGGCTTAAGCCCCCCAAGCCCAACGCTAGATACGTCCCTGAATATTGATATATAGCCTTACAGGTGCGTGAAAAATTCTTGCAGGCTGTTATAGGCTCACCACTCCCTGATTTATACAACGTGCTTACAAACTTGTGTACTGTAAATAAGCGAACATGAACTGATACGAACTAAATAACGTAACTATGAAACGAACACAATTTGAATGCGATCTCTCACTGTGGTAAAAGCTCTCACAGCAGATAAATTTTATTATGGTTTAATTCTGTTAAAACATTTTTGACCAGCCAAGCATTCGCAGTACAAGAGTGTTCATGAGGCAGTGAAGGCCGGAGACGTGAAGGCATTGGAAGCTTTGGTCAAAGAAGGCGCCAGTGTCAATGAAGTCGACGACACTAGGGATCGGTTCACACCGATACACTGGGCTGCTCACACCGGTTCCTTAGAGGTGAGAGATTCTCAAAGGATCTGTTCAGAGTCTGGCTAAATTCAATTTTTATTCGTTTTAAGTTGGAATAACCAACGTTTGTCTTGAATTTTAGTATTGTCAGTCATTAGTCTCATTGGTCAGAGTCTGATATGGATGTTCTATTGACTGTGACGAATTGACAGACTTGTTTTGTGACTGATGCTAATGGCGTGATGAATAATTTTCAGGCATGTGAAATGAAAAGGTGTTTCTCATTGAGTGAATAATTGATTGATTTTATTGATTTAGGGATTGAACGAATGAATGAATGATTAGTTGAATAATTAATATAGGGATTGAGTGATTGATTTGGATATTGATTGAGGGATTGATTGACTGCTGATTGATTTGATTGATTGAACGATTGCCCAATTTATTGATTGGTAA
>OY744608.1:363340-430840 GCA_963556255.1 Allolobophora icterica | reverse complement strand
ATTTATGCGCCAAAGATGGACGTGGTTCCACTCCAACGCACCTGGCAGCTGCGCATGGCAACACTTTCACACTTCACTCGCTTCTGCGTTCCGGAGTTGTCAGTGGTTTTTGTTTCTCATCTTTGTTTTTTATAATACGTTTAATATCTTAAAACTGACAATAACGCAGTATGATTACAAATCAGTATGAACGGATGATCACAAGTTATCACAGAGTCAAATTTAACTGTATACGGCAGCCATGCAAGGCGCCCATCACGTCCTACATCTCATTTTAACAACGCAAACATGTTGTAAACTGTTGTAAGATGACCCTTACTGTGGTTGGCATTTTAAATGTTCCCCAGCATCAGCAACTGCTTCAGTCTCATTGTTATTCTCATTGTTGCTCTCATTGTTATTCTCATTGTTGCTCTCATTGTTATTCTCATTGTTACTCTCATTGTTACTCTCATTGTTGCTCTGATTGTTGCTCTAATTGTTATTCTCATTGTTATTCTCATTGTTATTCTCATTGTTACTATTGCGATCACTCATCCTTTATTCTAAAAGGTTTAAATTGTTATCAACTCTAAGGGGGATGATAAGATAATGTCGATGGTCAAGCACCACTTAATAGCAGAGATTTGTTAAGTCAGGTTTATTTTCTATTTAATCTGTGTTGAGTTTAGTGAGATTATGTAACGATGACAGTTTTTTTTATCTGTGTTCTGATCCTGAATGCTAATTGTAAAACTCTACTTAGTTTACTCTGCTGTTACATAAGTTTTAACAGTTGTCCTTTTCAGTCTGAATTCTTGATGTAATGCTCAACTATTTGCTGATTGGCTGAGTTCCGCTCTACTGAGCTCTAATGTAGCACAACCAATAACCATATATAACTATGTGCGAGGAACTGCATTGGTTAGCTATGCAAAAGCACTTTGTGTTAAAGACCGTAATGACCTTAATGCTTAAGCTTTAAGAAACTTTTGCTTTTAGAAATTACATATAACTGCCTGCAACTGCCTTCCTGTCTGTTACCATCTCATCTCATCTTATGAAGCTATATGTCTACTCTCTTGCGTACCTGGCCACAGATTTCTTTGCCCTGCTGCGCAAGCTGACCTCGTTATTCCACCGACCCATACTTCTACAGTCCAGCATAGAAGTTTTGCTGTTGTCAGTCCATTATTTTGGACTATGCAACCGGCGACGTGACCTTCTTTAGCTTTCTTTGTCTCATTTCCTTAAGCGATTGAAAACCATTCTGTATGATTTTGGCTTTGTGTTCTCAGGAGCGCCTCTGAGTTTAAGTGGTGCTATATAAATTTGAGATTTGACCATTGCAAATAACTATATAGTTGCAATCGGTTGCAGGAGGTGAATGCGATGGATAAGAACAGTTGGAGTGCAGTGCACAGCGCCGCCTTTCATGGTCGACTTGGCTGCCTTCAGCTTCTTCTGCGCTGGGGTGGAACGATCGATGACACGGACAATCTGGGAAACACTCCGGGTTCGTTGAGTGATTCTTCTGTCTTAAGTGAGTGCTTGTGCACTTGATGGACTGGTGTGGGAAAGGGAGCAGAGCAGAAGAGGTGGAGGAGAGGGATGAGGTGAAAGAGAGAATGAAAACCAGTGGAATTATTATGGTGGGATTGTGTTGAAGTTCTTTACTGACTATTGTCACTGCTGCCACACCACAAAATGCCACATGAACCTAGCAACAGTTAACTCACACAACTAATACTTCACATACGTCAAGACCACTTTGATGACTCAAATTCTTTACTAATGCACTGAAGATCTTATCGAAAATATGCCTTAGGAGCCTGTTAGGCGCCTGCTCATTTTACTGCTGTGCTTTAGAGAGTGGATGGCTGAGTTGACGTAGGGGGGCTTGCAGGTATCAAACTACGTCTTTCAAGATCTTATATTTTCATGCAAGGGTATTACCATTCATCTACCCCCCCTCTCCCCAGAGTTTTGTGGCATCAGAAAGGTTTGGCTTGTTTGGTAATTGTTGCTGACAAGAGAAGAAGTCAGACAATGCCTTTGAGAAAGTAGTGACATCTGGTGACAGAGGTTTCTCCTCTGCACTGAGTAATTATCTGTCGTAAGATGACCCATTGACCTTGACTGAGTGAATTGATGTTTGACCAGCGCACCTGGCTGCGATGGAAGGTCATCTGTCTTGCGTTAAGTTCCTGATTGGTGAGGGTCGAAACAGTCTTCACATTCTGAGCGCTCGAAACAACAATGGCGACACACCAAAGATGCTCGCTCATCAGTTCTACAAGACAAAGGTCGTTGAGTACATCACAAACCTCGAATGGGAACGAGATCACCCAGAAGAGGCGCAAAGTAAGTAAGAAGTCGAGGTCACCGTCTTCAATTCCCAAGTCTTACGGTTCTTTTCCTTAAGTCCAGTAATTGCTGTATTGTAGAAGCAGATGAATTATAGCTGTGAGGTCAGGAAAAACTGAAGAAACATTAAGTCGGAATTCGTTGAGATCATGAGATGTAATGGAAAAGAAATGGAATAAGAGTAAACTTTAAGTCTCACATTACGTTACATTACCGTTTTAAAAAGGGAATTTACTGAAATTTATTTTTCTCTGTTCTGCCTTTCAGTAACTGTGTGCTCTTCTTCTCTTTATTCTCTTGTAAATTGCTTAAGGTCGCTGCTTTCCATCAGAATGCAATAGATAATAATATGAAGTAATAAAATAATTAATAATGAAATAAAAATGTTTCTTCTGTCTTGATAACTGACTCTGTCTAAATAATAAGAATCATAATTAATAATAAGAATATAGTCATTAATAATAATAATCTTGATCTGAGAAACTCTTGTCCCAATTAATCAGTATGGCGTTGCTCTTGACAACGGCCGTGGACATTGCCTTGCAATATAATATTCATCCATCAACGTCGCTTATCTCTGGCCATGCAATGCTTAAATATGATTGGGTTTCACAGTGGCACTTATGCCATCTCAAGCGATCACTTATAAAAGCAGGTCATTACAGAACAATGTCTGTAATGACCTAATGCTTAGTCTCTGAACTCCTAAGGCCAGTTAAATACCTCAGTAGAAGTATTAATAAAAGTGATAAATAATAAAATATAATAATAATTATGCATATGTCACATGTATGTATCTATGTATTAAGATGCTTTTGAAATACGTCACAAAGTGATGCATACATGTTTAACTGAGCTAAACTGTTTTAAGACAGTTTTAATTACACTTGTAATTATCATGTCTGACTTGTGTGCTGTGTCTAGATCTGGCATTTCCGGCACATGTGGCTGCGTACACTGGAGACATCAGTCACCTGCGGATGTTGGTGGAAAACCAAGTCGTCAACATCAACGAAAGAGATGACAAAGGATCGACCCTAGCACACAAAGGTCACATTCACACCTTTGATATCACTTCAAAGGTCACATTCACACCTTTGATATCAGTTCAAAGGTCACATTCACTCCTTTGATATCAGTTCAAAGGTCACATTCACACCTTTGATATCAGTTCAAAGGTCACATTCACTCCTTTGATATCAGTTCAAAGGTCACATTCACACCTTTGATATCAGTTCAAAGGTCACATTCACTCCTTTGATATCAGTTCAAAGGTCACATTCACTCCTTTGATATAAGTTCAAAGGTCACATTCACTCCTTTGATATAAGTTCAAAGGTCACATTCACACCTTTGATATCAGTTCAAAGGTCACATTCACTCCTTTGATATAAGTTCAAAGGTCACATTCACTCCTTTGATATAAGTTCAAAGGTCACATTCACACCTTTGATATCAGTTCAAAGGTCACATTCACTCCTTTGATATAAGTTCAAAGGTCACATTCACTCCTTTGATATCAGTTCAAAGGTCACATCCACACCTTTGATATCAGTTCAAAGGTCACATTCACTCCTTTGATATAAGTTCAAAGGTCACATTCACTCCTTTGATATCAGTTCAAAGGTCACATTCACACCTTTGATATCAGTTCAAAGGTCACATTCACACCTTTGATATCAGTTCAAAGGTCACAGTCACTCCTTTGATATAAGTTCAAAGGTCACATTCACACCTTTGATATCAGTTCAAAGGTCACATTCACTCCTTTATATAAGTTCAAAGGTCACATTCACTCCTTTGATATAAGTTCAAAGGTCACATTCACACCTTTGATATAAGTTCAAAGGTCGCATTCACTCCTTTGATATAAGTTCAAAGGTCACATTCACTCCTTTGATATCCGTTCAAAGGTCACATTCACACCTTTGATATCAGTTCAAAGGTCACATTCACACCTTTGATATCAGTTCAAAGGTCACATTCACACCTTTGATATAAGTTCAATGTTTGCTTCATTTCGGATTTACTTCTGGGATTTATCTGAATGTTTTCGTTTGCTGATTCTTGATTTTTATCTTGGTTTCATTTTCATGGTTACATAATTTTTTTAAATTTCAATTGGCAGATTTATCAGTTTCTGATTCATTATTTAAATCAGTTTGGTTATTTCTGATTTTAATTGTTGGATAAACCTGGATGTGTTTTCTTTGATCAGCTGCTGGACAGGGTCACCTGGATGTTCTCCAGTGGCTCATTGAAATGGGAGCAGATGTTAAGCTGACAAACCAAGCGGGAGAAACTCCAAAAGACGTCGCTCGAAGATTCGCTCGACTCGCTGCTGTGAGAATGCTTGGACCAAGCGTTGAAGGTTAGTGCAGGGCAGCCACTGGCCTCACTCTCTCTGTCTGTCTCCCTCTGTCTCTCTCTGTCTTACCTGGATGTTCTCCAGTGGCTCATTGAAATGGGAGCAGATGTTAAGCTGACAAACCAAGCGGGAGAAACTCCAAAAGACGTCGCTCGAAGATTCGCTCGACTCGCTGCTGTGAGAATGCTTGGACCAAGCGTTGAAGGTTAGTGCAGGGCAGCCACTGGCCTCCCTCTCTCTGTCTGTCTCCCTCTGTCTCTCTCTGTCTTATCTCTCTGTCTGTGTTTCTCTCCCTCTCTGTGGGTCCGATTGGTTAGACTTTAGAGCACTTTGCTTTATAATGCAGAGAGTGTGAGTTTGAACCGCCTCCTCCTCTAAGACGGATTCTGTGAAGGGACCTTGAGCAAGTCCTTTACTCAGACTGACGCTTGGTCATTAGATAGTGGCGCTTAATAAATGCACAGTATTTGTGTGTCTGTCTCTGTCTCTCTGTATATGTCTATCTCTCTCTACATCTGTCTGTCTCTCCTCAGCTGTGGTTGGTCAGCCCTGGTTGGTCAGTGCTAGTCCAAGATGATGGGACGACCACCAGCTTATCAGAGACATTGCTCTGCGTTTCAAATGGTCTCTGAAGATGACGTTTCCGTGATGTGCATTTCATAATATTAGCCAAAAAGAAAGGAATTTAGAAGAATTCAGATTTGACGAAAACAGTTGGATGGATGGATGTATGGATGGATGGATGGATGGATGTATGGATGGATGGATGGATGGATGGATGGATGGATGTATGGATGGCTGGCTGGCTGGATGGCTGTACAACTGTACGAAATGTAGGATGTGCATCTTATATTTTGTTTCAACAGACGAAGCAGAAACGGATGCGGCTGACAAACCGGAAAAGAAAAGAAGAGAGGGTCGAAGAAGAAGGAACAGAAAGACAAGAGATGATGATGATGATGAGGAGCAGGAGGAGGAGGAGGAGGAGGAAGAGGAGGATGTGACCATTGATGAGGATGAAAGCGACGATGATCAACGTCCAAGAGTTGAACAGACGAAGGAAGAAGAAAAGGAATCAAGAGGTACTTTGTTGCTTCTCCTTTTGTTCATCATCATCATCATCATCATCATCATCATCATCATCATCATCATCATCATCATCATCATCATCATCATCATCATCATCATCATCATCATCATCATCATCATCATCATCATCATCATCATCATCATCATCATCATCATCATCCGCAAATCTCTTTGTTCTGGTCCATCTCTTGTGTCATTGTTTTCTCTGCTTAAGACTTGCTGAAATCCTTGTCGACCATCAGAGACTCTTTCTGTCTCAGTGGACTGACCTCCTCGCTATTCACCTCATTACAGGTCTTTGTTTTGTTATGATATCAGTTCATGCCCTGTCCATCAGACAATGGCGCTCTAGAAGGGCAGCACTCGTTAGAGTAGTGCTTTGGGATTACAATTATGAAGTTACTAATTAATAATAATTATAATATGAACAGTAATTAATAATCATCATCATCAGCATCATAGACAACCTGAATTGCAATTAGTAGATCTGCAGATCCACAGTTATATCATGGTATCCAGTTCTGCCTGTGGTAGTGACCATGCCATGCACCAATACCATCCTCATCACCAAATTCCTGATTGGAAGGTGAGTTACAGTGGAGATGTTGTGTAAAATGTGATTGGTTGGTTAGGAAGAGCAAAGAAGAAGATGGAGGAGCTGGAAAGGCTTCTGGAGATAGCGACACGCAACTACGTCCAATTGGGAGGAGATGTACGCAGAGAGAAGAAGAAGGAGAAAGAAGAAAGTGAAATGAAAAGGTCAGATTGAGATGAAATCCTTCCTTTGACATCTCTTTAGTTTCGTTTGTTCAATGAGTAGGATAGAAAAATGCAGTCGAGTTTACAACCACCTAATTATGTTTGAAAGTAGTCAAAAGATAAATGATGCATTGTGCACAGATAAGATGTGTTTCAACGCTCGATTGATTAGCACCTTCACTCATTACAGAATAGCACTAGTAAGTTATTATAACTCCACAATTTATATAGCTCCTGTTTAAGGATGCAACTCCAGACCTGACTACAGAATATCAATGCTTCAATTAATGCAAGGAAGATCAGAGATTCTTGTTTGTTTGTTTCCTTAGTCGAAATTTTCTGTTCTTTCAGTGTATAATTGGCAATGATGCATTTTTGATATTTTGATCAAATTTTAGAAGTTGACAGTTTATTGTATTTGTTTGAAATGTTAGCAAGGAGTCAGCAGCAGTCAATGGGTAAAACATGTGAATCAGCTTTTGTCTTCATTTAGATGAGATTTTCGCTTTCATTGTCTCTTTCAACAAACATAGAGATTAGTTTTTGTTCATAGGTCATATTGTTGTTTCAGCTGCTCTGTGGAATTTAACCGTTTCTGTGTTTGCTGATATTTTCCCAAATGAATGTCTAAATCTATTCACGAGGACAATTGACCATTGTTCTGATTTTGCATTTCTCGTTGATATCTAAACTGTTCTGTGTAGTTTCTGTGGTTTACTGTAATGTTCAAATCCAAATAGATGTAGTTGTAACATTTAGTTGGAAGTATGTGCTTCTGTGTGTCTGTGTGCATTTCTTGTTCTGCAGTTTGGCTTTTTTCGCATTATCCGAGTCACAGGATGATAAATTAGAAACTCTTGATAAAATCAACTTCTGATTATATTAGATGAAAAATTTATTTCCTCCAGTGTCTGTAACGGATGTGAGTTTGCGGCCATTGTTTTTTTTTAAGATTCTCATGATTCAGTCTGTGTAATTACACGCTCCTATAGAGTTAGAGAAATACATTTGAGCATTCAAGTCAAGAAAAGGGAAGATTAACTTTGATGGTCAGCCTAATCCGCGATAGGATCTATCAGAAGCAGGTGTTTAATAATAGCATTTCTTGCTTCTGTTGTAAGACATTAAATTCAAGTTCAGATTCTGATTTTATTCAGTTTAACAGAAGCAGAATTTAGCGTTTGTTAAAGATCCGTCTTAACAGATTAATCTCAACCAGGTTACTGTTTGGTTTTGGTGGACCATTGGTTGATGCCTTTTGCAGTAGACACGGGCGCCACAGAAGTTACTAATCTTTTCATCCTGTCGTCCTCCTTTCAATCTTTCTCATCCCAGACGGAATCCACAA
This sequence comes from Allolobophora icterica, assembly GCA_963556255.1. Lineage (NCBI taxonomy): Eukaryota > Metazoa > Annelida > Clitellata > Crassiclitellata > Lumbricidae > Allolobophora > Allolobophora icterica. The sequence goes on along the minus strand of OY744608.1, from coordinate 422,930 downwards.
TATTAGCTCCTCTGCCTCCTTTTCTGCCTCAGGTCTCCTGGCAACTGGACTTGGACGTCTATTTCGTATCTCTGGACAACTCCTCTAAGATAATGGTGTTTATGAATAAGCTGTTGCCCTGTGCTTAGCATTTGAGTAGGGCTTTAGAAATTTCCAGACTACGATTACTAATTACAATTTACAATTCGTGCAATAATTTCATTTCCTGCTCTGATTGCTCTGGTCTTTAATTTGTTTGCAGAAGAGTTGTTGAGTTGGAGACGCAGTTGGAGTACGAAATGAACCGGCGAGAGAGATTGGAAGCCCAGTTGGATGACTACAAACTCCAAGTGGCTCATCTGCACGCAGCTCTTGATGAACAACAAGTATGTTCTGTGTGTTAATTAGTAACTCTATAGCTTCAGTGTGCAATGCATAGCGGCAATTGATCAGGTCAATATCCAGATCAGTCCATTAAGATAGAAGACATGTATGTAACTCCTTCCTCATTTTGCACATAATTATACAGTCAGATGATGTCGAGTTGAACGTCAAGCTGAAGCCATAGGAGGCTGGTTCATATTCAGGTGTAATACTTGACATCTTCTTGACCTGAAGAGTGGGTGGGTACCTGGTAGCTAGGTAGTTATCTCGACATCTTATATTGGCACCTTTCAAGCACTGGCTACACTAGCAACAGTGATGTTAATGTTGTTAAGAAGAGAGACAGGTTACACAAGTGAGTTTCCAGATTTTTAGCGACTGCTGCCAAATGTAGCAAGAATGATGCAGAGTTGAATAAATTAGTGGATAGTGTGCAACGGGGAATGTAGGATGAATGCAGAATCAGAGTCATGGGTTTTATGCTATGGATGATTATTTTCAGTCCTTAATTGCGTCACTGAGAATGGTTACTTATATTGCTTACCCAGCAGTCTGTCTCTTAATGGTTGTGTTTTGGTTGGACATGTCCAACAGATCAGTACACATGTGGGATGTGGGCTGTGGTTTCACATTGAGGACACACTGCTTGGCGCTAGTCCTCAGATATTGTATTTTTTTTTGTATTGTATTGTATTGTATTTAAACATTTATAAAGCGCCTCTAGTAGGGTGAACCGTTCAGATATGATGGTCAGGGCATTCGCAGTGGTCGGTTGGATGTGTAATGCAGAGAGTAGAAGACTTGGGAGATTTCATTGGTCTCTGGAAGATGATTCTGATGCAGGAGAGTCACTGAAGCCACAGATGAGATGAGTTGTTATTGGCAGATGAAGCTGAGATACATTGCTTGGATTTTGATCATTTCTAGATGCGTATAGAAGAAAGATTGGAACAAAAGAAACCAACAAAGAAACGCAGTTCATCCACATCACGGGACAACAATGCGGGTCACTTTGTACGTCGAACCGATTACAAGGCCAAGTAGTCTTCCAATGAGAGACGATGTTTAGATCCTATCCATAACAGACAGTTTGTCATCCAGTTCGGTCAATGTAAATATTTACTACAGAATATTCTAAATGAAACAAATGTGAATAATTTAAAATCTCTTCTGTTTTCCATTACCTTTCGGTTAATGTTTGTTGTTTAAATGAGACGTTTGTATAAAGCTTCTTCTCGGAATGTAGTTTGAAACATTGGTTCATTTTCATCCATCACTTTAACAGTGGACTCTGGTTCACAAAGTGTAGACACAGATGGAGCTTTAAGGACAGTCTGAACGAAGGCAGTGGTTTCCCTGAATCATAAGCCTTTTTCTCTAAGATGGCCCATCAGGTCAAAGCGAACTTTCAGTTACCATAATCTCAACAAAATGACAGACACAACATTCAGACAAACTGTTTTGTATTTCTATGGACTGAAAAATGACGATTACATTCGACTTCACAGAAGACGATAAGAAACTTAAAATTATAAAATAAAACAAATTGTAAAACTCACATATCAGTTTCAGCTGCATACTAATAATTATATAATAATAATAAAAATGTACAATAATAACAACATGATAATATAATTATGTTCATCGATGACGGTCCTTCTGTCCCATTTGGTTACTGAACTGTAGTCAACAATAGATCTGGCAAATCCACACGACTACTTAATTCAGTCCAAGCGCTTAAGAAAATTAAATAACAGATAATAATATCAAACAGTATTAAATATTATTAACAAAATGCCTAAAACCCGGATCGCACTGATATGATCCCAGCTGCTAACACCCTCAGCACGTAAGAGAGTCTTTGATGACCTGCTAAGGACTAAGATGAGTTATTGTCATTCAGTTTCTGATGGCAAAAGTGTCTGGTGGAGACCAGACACTCTTCTCAATTTTGTCAAAGTCATCTCGGCAAGAATGGCGCTTTGGCCGAAGATGAGGTTTCAGATGAGCTTTGCTTACAATAATGGGTGTCATAATCAACTGGCTTTGCTATGATTTTGTGGATGACCAATTACAATGACCTACAGGATGGACTGCTTCTTTCAGTGTACAATCCTGGCATATGCTCAAATCAACCTTCTTTTAGAAAGTTTTCCATTGTGGTCGACCCCCTAATCTTCATTCCATGGAAAATCCTACAGCTGTTCATTACATTTACACTGATCACATTTACCCCAACATAACCTGCTTCTGCATTCCTACAGAATTATGCTTTCCTAATAATAACAATAAGTAACTTCTGTTGCATCGATGTCTAATTCACAAAGCATCAACCAAAGGCACACCAAAACCAAACCGTAATCAGGTCAACATAATCTAGAAGATCAGTCTATAAGATCCTACTGGATGAACTTGGCAGTGACTGTGTGTACTTCATGGATTTTAACACTGCTTTGACTATGGTAAGCTGCCAACTGTGAAGTGCTTTTAGAATAGCTCTTTCATAAAAAAAGGGACTGATTCCGGGCTGCAGAACTTTGACAGCTTGCGAACTTAAACTTCTAAACTTTGCAACAAGAGAAAAACCAACATTTTATAAAAAAAACGACAAGCAGATTGATTCAGTAATGGCACATACACAGAAATACGAGAGTTGCTGTCAACCAACTCAAGTCATTTTTTGTGGCTTCTGGTTGTAGCAGAGGAATTTCTTTACAGACTGAAAATGGAGTTCGTTTTACAAAAGTAACAATTCACAAAAAAATCAATCAAATCTAAATACCAAAAAAACACTGATTCCCTGCAGTGAAACATTTGAAAACCAAGATCAATACATTCACTACAACTCAACAGATATTAAACAGCTTAACATCAGTTTAGACTGTGTTAAGTTGCACTGAATGTATTTTGCCAGGTTTTTCAACCATTTCACTGCAATTGAATCAGAGGCTTTGAGCCAAAATAAAGACTGTTAAAGTTGCATTGAATATATAAGCCTATGTCACATACCTTAGACAAATCAAAACATGACAGTTGATTCAAGACAACGGTTTATAGAAAACTACAAAATATATGAAAAAATATCAGTATTTTATCAAAAAATTAAGACTAAAGATTTCTTCAAGACCAGAATAAACGAGCAAAGGAGCGATTCATCAGCAGAAAATACATTCATTCTAGTCTTGAAAGATGAATGTACGAACCTTTGGTCGTTGGTTTATTAAAGACAATAGTGAGCCATTGTTTGACAAGCACTGCAGTGCACCTCAATGACCTTTAGTATTTTACATTAAAACAGTTATAATATTATTAGAAATTGCCAATTTTCACAAGTAATGTAACATTTGGGGTCAATCTTGCAACATCGGCTAATCACTTGTCTGCAGCAGGGTTTTCAGTTTCCAAGGATCTTGTGCAATCTTTGTTAACAGAATTCCAACTGAAATGCAATTTCAGCCTTTGTTTCCTAGTAACAATCGGAGTCGCTGCCAAAGTGCCAAGGCAGCAGCATCGTTTTCAATGCACCAGGTTTAAGCATCCAACCAAAGGAGATGATGCCTTGGCTGCTGAAGACACATTCACAAACCCTACACAACGTGTCAGCAGATAAAACATTCAATAACTCCAACCTACATTATAGATGTGGTCTGATCACCATTTGCGTCTTCCTTCCACCGTCGTTCCCTTCCAGACACTTGTGCCAGAAAATGATTGCAATTGTCACAGTTAATGGAATGTCTTCACCATTTCTACTCTCGTCTGCCAATGGTCCTTTTCTCCGACAATCGATAAAATTTCATGGCATATCAGCTCATTATTATATGACGAAATCATGTCGTAATGACAACCCTGAGAAAACCTACTCACCTACCCACAAAACAGGTAAATTGTTGAATTAGCTGAGATTTGAATGCTCCATTGTAATTTATAATTCAAACATTAGTGAATTTGTAAAGATCTGCCCAGCAGTCACCCTCACACAACGAAACCAAAAGAAACAGATTTCCTCAGCCAAATGTTACAAAAGATTTTTCGGCCACAAATACAGAGATTGTGATGTTGTTTAAGCAATTGAAATTGCAATCTGATTGAGTGAATGGAAGGAATGAAATAATGTTGTTTAAGCATCAATCTATAGATGTAATTCTGCCATTTCATGAAACAAAGACTTTTGAATTGTTTACGTTACACACTGTCACAAGATCTGAGGGATCTAAAACCCGATAGCCTGTCTGTCCACTCAATCAGGAGCCACTGGAAAACTGACCAGTGGATTGGGTCCCAGTGGCTACTATTTTCTTAAATAAACCAACGACCAAAGGTTCGTACATTCATCCAATGGAAAAACTGACCAACGGATTTGGGTCCAAACTATTGGCTGTTTGGAGATACTGACAACTTGGTCATAAATCCAATCCAGATTGAGTATGAAAAGCAGAGAATGAAGTGGCTCTGACAGGTCAACTCTGCCTAGTATCCCTTCCAATCAGTCAATCAGATCGCAATTTCAGTTCTCGATTTATCAGACAGACTCCACATCAATCTAAAATGATTATGAAACAACAGCGTCTGACTCATAGGCAGACACTGCGTCTGACTCATAGGCAGACACTGCGTCTGACTCATAGGCAGACACTGCGTCTGACTCATAGGCAGACACTGCGTCTGACTCATAGGCAGACACTGCGTCTGACTCATAGGCAGACACTGCGTCTGACTCATAGGCAGACGACTTCAACACTGATTCATACACTGAATGCACTAAATGCACTAAATGCACTAAAACAATTCATTCTCTATCTCAATAAAATCTAAAATAATCATACTGTCAAATAGAAAAGATTAACAATTACTACAAAATCAACACAATTAAAAAATCTTCGCTCGTTTACAAACACTACGAGCTATCGAGGACAATTGACAGAATCTGGACATTTAAGATATTCAGGACTGCGTACAGAAAATATTACAAACGTGTCATCGATATCTTATTAAGACGATTTTTACATTAATTAGAAATCGATCACAGAATAAATTGATATCACAGCAAATTGTGTCATTATAAGTTCCTTAAAACGTTTCTAACACCAACATGATCAAACTATCAAACCATTTATAAAAATCCCTAAAATTTAGATGCCCATGGTGAGTTCAAGGTGCATGAAGATACACCTACCCACCATACTGTTGGCCTTAAATCAAGACTTCATTCTAAAACAGGAAATCAAGAGTTTGTCTGCTCAATTATTATGGCTTTCCTCTGAAGAATCCACAACAGACTCAAGGTCTTAGGTTTAGAGTTCAAGACACTCGGCTTCTGCGTTCACAGAACGTCAACTCAAGTAGTTGCCATTCATAAGTTTAAAGTTACTGTTAAAAAAATGTTTCCTCAACAAAATACCATCTCCAAGAATATCAGAATGAATAAATGGGAAAAGTAGAGGCTTGGGTTTCATCATCGGACAGAATGAGGTCTTCAATCACGGCCATAAACTCATTCCTCACCTTGTCACCTGCCATGAAAAGACCACAAAACAGTTGTCTAACACTGTAGCGGTCGCTTGACTGATTCAACCCAGATGCTGATAAAAAGACAATACTGGAGAAATGAAAAAGGTCTTTGGTGTATTTGATAAAGAGTAGAATGCACAGAAACTGACTCGATTCATCATTAAGTCTTTGTTGCAGACTGAAATAACTAAACAATCAGATGTTCTCAGCCTCTGTCAAGTGAGTCTGAAGCCTCTGCTTAAGATCAACGCATTCTTTTATGCCTCGTACCTTAGATCAACTGAGTCAAAGCCTCCTTCAGATCAACCGAGTCAAAGCCTCCTTCAGATCAGCCGAACTGCTTCTTCCAATCCACATAAAACAATAACATTCACATAAGACACAGAGAACATCTGAAGTTGAACAAAGACAAAGATTGCAAGGTCCAACCTAGTTTTGATTTCAAGCAGTTTCATAAAAAAACTTCTGAAGCTCAGCTACAGATTCAAGCGACCAGTGATCGAAGTCACTGGCCGTTCATTAGTCACAGGACTAACGATGAAGACCAAGGCACAACAAGGACACACACACACCTACACACACCTACACAACACACACACACACACACACACACACCTAAACCTACACACACACACACACACACACACACACACACACACACACACACACACACACACACACACACACACACACACACACACACACACACACACACACACACACACACACACACACACACACACACACACACACACACACACACACACACACACACACACACACACACACACACACACACACACAACGGCTCCTTTTTCCACATCAGTACAGACATCTCTCCGATTTGAGGAGAGAGGAGAGGAGGCAAAGAGGAAAGGAGTAGATCACCAGTCAGAAACAGAACCCCGGTGGAATAAAGAAATGACTGCATTTCCAACAACACAGAACAGATGAAACTCTCCCTACCTGCGTCTCTCTCTCTCTCCCTCATCTGTCTCTCTCTCCCTCCCTGCATCTGTCTCCCTCCCTGCGTCTGTCTCTCTTTCCCTCCATCTGTCTCCCTCCCTCTGTCCTGTTGCTCTCGTTTCCTGTGCTCGTGGCTCTTACTTTAAACAAACATAACTCAGTGAAAGACAGAACCTATCTGCATTAACCCAATCATCCAGTTTCTCACTCTACTGGAGTTTTCCTAAGTTTTTGGAGCAAGTGGCATCACTCATCTCCTACAAGACAGCCGTGTAACATATAAACACACATAGCTCCAGGGACTCGGCTTCCGACAGACTACAACTTGATTGGTTTCTTGTGCAATCTTTCGCACCTTCATAAAACTTGTCGACAAACTAAACACACTTCTTCTCCGAGTGTCTTTTCTAAAGCACAGTCGAGCATTTTTAAAAGCAATACCTGTCATCCGTCTTATAAACTGAAAAAGTTGAGCACAGCCAGAGATGCAACAGCTTTTTAAGCAGAGCTCTACGTCATCAAATGAAAAGCAAAAACATGGATGTCAATAAAGAACTGAGAGAATTCTGCAAGCAACCTTTAAAAGAATCACATTTAGAAACAAATCTAAAATCCAACAACCTAAACGTCTAAAATGAAACAATACGAATCTTCTTCCCTCGTTAAAACTCTTGGTTCGTTTACCGACCCATGCAATGGTCAGCTTCTCGGCAAACTTAGGACACTTCTTCAAAAATGCTCAGGGAAAAATCTAGCAAAGACCAGAAAGTCAAGAAGAAAGAAAGAGACTCAAAGGCAGGAGGAGGAGGAGGGGGATGAGAGATGGAAAAGAATAAAAGGGAAAAGAAAGACGATCAGTGAGAAACTGAAGAAGAGTAACTAACAAAATGATAAGATGAAGTTAAGCCTCGTTTTCTTGAGAGTCGATCCAAAGAATGGATCTGATAATTGCACCAGGCATACGTACACAGAGCGTTCTTCAGTAATTGCAAAGAACTGTTCATCCTATAAGCAGCAGAACAATTGCATAATTGTGAAAACGAGATGAAAGTCAATTCCGTCGACTCTTCTTCTACCACCTGACTACCACCACATCATTCACTCTACCACCTGACGTTTCTTCTGAACATACCACCCCCTGATTCACACCAACCATCTGGAATAATCAGAACACTGAACAGCACACGGGACAAACCAAACAACAAAGAACAAGAAGCAGAATCTGAGGACATACGCAAGGCATCTGTGATCCACTGCCGCCCCCAAATCCACCCATTCTCACAACCTCCTATTAATTACCCCATCAATTAATCAACCATACATCAAATAACTCTCTCTAAACGAATTATCGTCGATCAAGACAGAAGCACAGCTGGCCTATCCACTTCAAACGTTACTTTCTGCCACAGAAGATTCCAACGTCGCCAGAGTCAGAGGCGATTCCGTGGCCGCGTTCGTTGGGCATTCTGTTGAGCTCTGAGCAATCGCTGCTGATGAGTAGAAGGAATTCTCTAGAACAGTCACTGCTTCAGCGGACCGACTGCAAGCGATGGTCTCAAGACCATCCGTTCCAGACGTAGGACCTGAGGATGGACCGGACTCGTATGCAAGACCGATCTCAGAAGTGGTATCAATCTCGGACATTGGAATCGTCGCATGAGATGCTGGACTCTGATGACTCGGTGATCTTCTTGTCTTCATTATGTACTCCTGAAGGAACCGTCGTGTACAAGCATAGCCTTGCTACAGAAGCAACCAATAAAACACACCCAAATACTAAATGAAACTATAACAATGCAATCAGTACAATTATTATTATTATCATTATAATTTTTGATCACTTATTATTATTTATTTTATTTATAATTATCACACTTTTACCTGAGGTACGTGTAATCCCTCAGCAGTAAAAAAATTATGCTAGTAGCTGTAATTATTATTATTCCTATTGTTATTATTATTATTATTATTATTATTATTATTATTATTATTATTATTATTATTATTATTATTATTATTATCAAACAAGTATACAAGTATTTATGATGTGCACAATTGGAAGAAATGCTTAAAAGTGGAATCCTCCATTAGTCAGCATAGTATCCTTTTCTCAGCCTAAGTGAGTGGCAACAGGAGATGTGAAAAGTAGACACAAGATGGAGTCACATAATCTCATCTCATGACTGCCAAAGCACACAGTCACAATGTGACACGTGAGATCAATCGATCGAGCAATGATGAAACTTTGATCAAAATCCACGAGATTTCAAGATCGGTCTGAATACTTCATGCTGCACAAAAGTGTAAATATTTAAGATTTCCTTGGACATATAATAATTGTAAATTGTAATTGAAACTAGTAAGTTCTATTGCGCCAGTGTCTAATGCACAAGGCATGAACCGATGGCACAGAGAGACAGAGAGACAGAGAGAGAGAGAGACAGACAGACAGACAGACATAGACCTCTAAGACAGAGACATTGATAGAGAGAGATAAAGAGAGAGAGAGCGAGAGAAAGAGACAGAGACAGAGAAAGATAAGAGACATTGACAGAGACAGATACAGAGAGAGAGAGAGAGAGACAGACAGAGACAGAGAAAGCCGCTAACATTGATCATGAATTCCCTGTCTCCTGGTTCAATGACGTAGTCATTAGTTCCTATGTAACCGCAGTTGATGGCCACCGTCCGACTGAAGTCGCCTGGCTGCAATTCACATTCACAAGACATTTTGGTCAATTTAACTAACGTTTTCTCAATGCGAGTTGGTCACTCAAATATTCCAATTGAGAATATGTTGAATCACTTCAATGACAGCATTTAAAAGATCCAGGCTCACGAGGGATGAATTGACAAAGGATTCAGCAAATCAAAGGGTCAACACACGACTGTGTAACTGGCAAAGCTGACCTAAACCAGCTTTACAGTCAACATTTTTAGAAGATTTTCCATTGTGGTCGACCCCCTAATCTTCATTCCATGCAGAATCCTACAGCTGTTCATTATATTTACACTGATCACATTCACCCCAACAGAATCTGCTTCTACATTCCCACAGAATTATGCTTCCCTAATTATAACAATTAGTAACTTCTATTGTGCCTGTGTCTAATGCACAAAGCATCAACCGATGGCACACCAAAACCAAGCCATAATCAGGTCAACACAATCTAGAAGACTCGTCCCTAAGACCCTACTGGATGAATTTGGCAGTGTGAGTAGAACATACACGAGACCAAAACAGATAATGGTAAAGTGAAATGAAGATCCGAGTAAAACAGTCGCAATGTAGAATAATGATCTGGAAAGTAACTAAATATAATCAAGCGCTGTGCCTTCTTAGACTTGTCTTTTGCCAGGGCAGTCATTCAATTCAATTGTCAATCACATTCTCCTGACAACGATTATGAAACTTTGCTTTCAATGCAAGGGGCTGTTGTCAGGCAACAAAAGCTGCTGTTAAAGTTCATGGGTCCATCGGTCCATTCGCTGAGTGACAACTGCTGTTGCTGATAAGAAAGCTGTCACTGGTCAGAGATGTTGGTCTAGACGGTCCATGGTAACCAAAAGAGGTTCTCTCTTGCCCTCTCTCTTGCCCTCTCTCTTGCCCTCTCGCTCTTGCTCCTGCCCTCTCTCTTGCTCTCATAACTTGAGATCTCAAGATACACTTCACTGTTCTACCACTGTTGTCAGGGGCAGATTAGAAAATCCGAGAGCAAAGGACGACAACTAAACTGATCATAAAAATTACAATCTGAAAAGCTCTTCAAAGATTTTGCCTTCAGATAAAGCGAACATAAAAGGTACAGGTGAGTATAATTATGTGATGTGAATGTATGCACCTACCTGCATTCACACAAACCAGTCAGAGAGAAAACGAGGTCATAACTGTCAAAAAGAAACCTACTTCCTCATATGAATTAATTGATAAACAACTTCTGGATAAGTGTATCAATTATTAACCAAACGGTGCATGTGTTGTATTTTGAGAAATTTCCAGTTTTGTGTCCGGCCAGAAGAACAAACCTTGACGCGTAGCTTGCGTTGAGAAATGAGGAGTGTTTCGATAGCTGTGATGAAATATTCGCCAAAGTTGCTGATGTCGACGTGGCTCTTGTTCAGTACTTCGTAATGGTCCCACACTTGAACTGCATTATCACCAACACTTGCTCTCAGCTCATCCATATACTGAAGAATAAAAACGACCAAACAACATGATGACATGATGTTAGGCACACAGTGAAACGGTCGCAACACTCCTAATCATGAAAGCCACGCTCTCTAAATGACCCCCCCTCCAGTGACTCAATTCAACAGACGGTCAGTCATAAAGGAATCCATGTTAATAAGTAAGAATAAAGCATAAGTGGTCTGACATGGATTCTTCAAACCATCATCAGTTGTCACTTTAAAGTATTCCAACTCAGCATCTCCCAAGCCTTACAGTGATGACCACTTTCTGCTCCCAAGCCTTACAGTGATGACCACTTTCTGCTCCCAAGCCTTACAGTGATGACCATTTTCTGACAAGGGTCAGACATGAGATCGTCATGGAGTGCCTCCAAGTTGTTGATCTCAATATGGTGCTATATAAATTGGTGATTACAGCAACAGTTCTGCACTTGGTGCTGGTTCATCATGATCAGACTCTGGCCCAACTGCTAACCAATCACATTCTCTGGATGACGATGACTTCCATGGCTACATGTCGCTCAGTGCTCGTTCTACTGCCACCTGTTATGTGGAGCATGTAGAAGAGCAGCAGTTGGGAGGAGGAGACAGGAGGAGGAGGACTGGAAAGAGGAGGACGAGGCAGAGATGGAGGAGGAAGAGAGGATGGGAACTAAGGCTCTGATGAACAGACAATCTACAGATTTAGACACACAGTTGGTTCTGCAGTGACAGAGTTTGTTCGTAATGAGAGAACATAACAAAGCCAACCTCTTTCTTGCTGAAATGCTTGTTCTGTCGCTTGCGATTCATCATCTCCTGCTTTAAACGCGCCCTGAAACAGTTTAAAAACAAAACTCAACTGCTGAAACTGACAAAGACAAACGATCTTCCTTCCATCATCATTCACTCACCTTCTCAGTTGCGTAATTAATACTTCTCAAGGGACAAATGATGCAATTTTTACATTTAGTTGTCATAATGAGATCATAATCTTGGAATTTCTAAAGCCCTGCTTAAAAGATAAGCAGAGGACATCAGCATATTCACACGAGCTGTGTCAAGTCCGAGGGGTTGTCTGAAGATACCAAGTGAAGAAGAAAATCCAGTTGGCAGAAGACCAGAGAGAGAAGGAAACAGAGAAACTGTCGGTTGACATTGCTAAGAGAAATTGGAAGGCAGCAGTGGAGGAGGTTGATCAGGGTAGGATTTCTTTAAAAGGAATTCGTATGAGAGCATCAACTGCCCCAAGCACCAGAAGACAGAAATAAAGAGGTTTACCTGACAAGAGAGAAATTAAGAGGCTTACCTGGCAAGTTTAGTATTTGGTAAGTAAGTGGGTTTGTATGGAATTTCTTTGCCAAACAGCGTCTGCCATATCTTATAATCGATCGCTTTCTCTGAGACCTAAAACAAGAATTTAAGTGTCACATCAAAAACTGACATTAGACCAGCGGCATACATCATGACACAACAATAGAAGAGACAAACAATGGTCCAATTACTTGGATGCATTGTCTCTTCATAGAAGACAGAGAACAATGAAACCCATTCAAAACAGACGATTAATTAAACCAATATGGAAACACAATAATCTCAACACTGAAAGCCAAATGAAGCCATCTGCATGCATATAAATAGATATGTATGTATTTACATATGTGTCTATGTATCCATGCATGTATGCATGCATCTATGTGTGCACGCATGTACATAATGTATCTATGCATTTATACATGTATCTATGTATGGATTCATACATGTATCTATGTATGGATTCATACATGTATCTATGTATGGATTCATACATGTATCTATGTATGGATTCATACATGTATCTATGTATGGATTCATACATGTATCTATGTATGTATGCATATGTATCTAATCCAATCTAAGAACTGCTATAGTGCCAGTCTGTATGGCAATGTAATGATGTTCAAGACTTCAGTCAATCGTTGCTACTAAGGACAATCTTTGTGCAATCCAAATTCCAGGGCAATTCCAGTCGAAAGCCAAGAAGGAATTCCTAGAAGACATGGAAACAGGTGACGGAGGAAATGTACGTATGTATGTAATTGTCTGTGTATGCTTCTATGTATGTATGTATGTAGGTATGTATGTAGTTATTTGTAGCCAGGTCCTCTGCTCCATATATGCTCTTCGCACCCTGGTCACTCACGGCCTATGTGGACTTTGCCTAGATATGATGTGGTTAGAGCCACAATTCTGTCTAAATACTTTATGCTTCCTCTGCCTGGTGGGGCTTTACATCTAAATTGACCATGATGAACTATCTTCGATCATAAGAAGACTAATAAGAGGACATTACCTTCCTGAAGATAACTCTTCTTATGCTCAACTATGTCAACTCATGGTTTATTGCCTCAAATTTAAATGACAGGTTATATATTGCACCCTAGGGCCATAATTTAACCATACCCCATACTGGATAAATTGATTAGAAAACCATCATTATTAGGATGCTTTCTGATGTTGTTCAATTAGTAAAACTTTTCAATGTTTTTCAAATTTCTCTCTCAACCCGACTGCCTTAAACAAAAATGACAGATTCCCTTTTGTGTACCCTGGGCTTCAATTTAGTTTATCTTTTCAGACTTATTTTAGTTTTTAATATCTCCATTACCATGAAACTTTTGATGTAGTATTTATAATTAGTATAATTTTTCTACTCTTGTAACATTTTTACTCTCTCTTTTCAAAATTTTACTATCGTCTTATTACTTCTATGTTTTATATTATCTCTCAACTTGTTCACCAGTGTGTGGTTTGCTTTTGGTTTCTCAATTAAAGAATATTAATAGTCATAATAATAATAATAATAATAATAATAATAATAAGTATGTAGGGTTTAAAATGTAATAATAACAATAATAATAATCTTTATTAATTCAAACTGACAAGTACGCAGTAAGATTACATTGAAACATGACAGTAAATCAAGATCTTAAACACATGCTTTGGCAGCCATGCAGGGCGCCGCCCTAGAGGGGGTTACGGGTATCAAACCACGATCTAATGCTCTCCTGGCCATGAGTGTTACCATTTATCTATCCCCCTCCACTACATAAGTATGTATGTAAATGTGTATTTATGGAGACATTTATCATATAAGAACCGTTTGTTTATTAATAAACTTTCTGTTCTAAATGACCAAATGACTTTGTTTGGGTTGGCACAGGCAGCAGCACTCCTACATGAGCTACATAAAAGGTGCTGATGCACAGGCAGCAGCACTCCTACATGAGCTACATAAAAGGTGCTGATGCAAAGGCAGCAGCGCCCCTACATGAGCTACATAAAAGGTGCTGATCAATAGTGTCTAGACAGACAAGACGCCTTTTAAGTGCATCACAATCTCATCACATGGCCCTCTGATGATCAGACAATGACATTTAACAAATGATCCACAACAATGAACTCAGCAACAAACAATTCGTGCACCAAACATCGTCACATGCATTGGACGCAAGACGGAATTCAAGTTAAGCATAAATCGATCTGAGAGACAGAGGGAGACAGAGACAGACAGACAGAGACAGATTCACAGACAGAAAGAGACAGACAAAAAGAGACACAGAGACAGAGAAAGGAAGAGACACAACTTACCACATATAATCCCAGAGTTTTTCGATTGCATTCATCAGTTGATTCAGTCAATTCTTTGTTGTGGTTCACTTCGACTTCCTGCTCTGCAATCAAAAACAACAATCACACAATCATCAATCATATATACATCAGACAGAGAGAGAGAGAGAGAAAGAGACAGAGAGAGACTCCACATCATGTCTCCTTTACATATATTTTTTCTTCTCGGCACCAAGTCATTAAATATGGAGCTTTTTTTCATATTTAATGACCTGGAGCCGAGGAAAAGCCTACCACAGATTGTGTTGGGGTTTAAAATGCAAAGCTTAAGCAACAGAAGCATATTAGAACATACGAACATAAGAACAAATGAACTAAAGAACGCACTTGCCATATGTCCAGAAAAAGTCTAAACCTTAGAATGAAGACCAAGAACAAAATTAGTAATTGCTTATTTTAGTAAATAGCGATTGTATAATTAGAAAAAGAAGTAAAAAGATGAAAGAATTCAAGAGGTCTTGTTTACCATCGAAACAGTGAATCGGATATTGGTCGAGAAGTCCGCCGTCTGTGTAGAGACAATCGCGGCCGGTGAGGTTGGAACGAACAGCACGAAATACGACTAATGAGAAAAGGAAACAACAATTCAACTAATGAGATAAATCACCAAATTAATCAACTGATCGTTTGGTTGTTCGAATCCTGAAGAAAAATCCTTAGAAATATCAAATCCATTCATCGTAAATGAAATGTTCGTCAACAGTCATCATCTTCAAGACTCTCAAACTGTTCTCAGTTCAAATGTCAGTTTTCTGTTACTGAATCTTTTAATAGAGAGTGATCAATGTCTTTTCCTCAGTGAAGCAATCCCAGCCACTCTTTCTCAGAATTTCAACAAAGCCAACTTACACATGACACTTGACACAGAAAATGAAGGTTTTGAAATGTTTCTTTTCCAAAAGTCCTTACCGCTGTTGAAATGTATCGTATACTTGGCTGATAGCAACGTGGGACTCATGGTTTAGATAAGAAGAGCTCAAAGGACAATGGTGCTGAGGTGAATTGAACAAGTGAAATCAACATTCTTCCTCTCAGTTACCTGCTCTGTTGTGCATTGGTACAAGACATGGGAGATGCACTCACATAGAGAACTGTTGAGTGATAGAAACTTACGTGGAAAAGCCATAGACATTCGAACAGCATCTCGTATTGGGAGGTCGGGTGACGTGACAGGAGTACAGTATTCAGAGCACATTCGACTGAGGTTCGTCACAACTATTCGCAACTCACGACCATATCTGTCTTGTAACTATGACAACAGAGAAACAGGTCAATCAAGCAGGTTTGTTGTATCCATGGCAACAAAGAAACAGGAACATGAAGCAGAGTATCTTAGTAACTATGATAACAGAGAAACAGGCAATGATACAGAGTATTCTGTATCTATGACAACAAAGACATAGATACATTTATCCCTGGCATTTCAAACCTAAATCCTCTTTAAACCACAGCTATTTATATCAAGCCAAGTTTATTTATGTCAGGTCAAATCTATTCATGTCAGGTCAAATCTATTCATGTCAGGTCAAATCTATTTTTTTTGTCAGGTCAAATCTATTTATGTCATGTCAGATCTATTCATGTCAGGTTAAATCTATTTATGTTAGGTCAAATCTATTCAAATCAGTTCAGCTCTATTTATGTCAGATCAAATCTGTTAATGTCAGGTTAAATCTGTTTATGTCAAGTCCATCTCTGTCAGGTACCATAAACTGGTCTCTGTCTAGAATCTACTGTAGAACCACTGAAGCCATTGACTTCCAAATGAAGCAGGACATCTGAAGAAACCATACGCCACACTCTCCCCCTTTCAATGTCGTTGAATGCAGCCAATGCTACGCCTGCATGACGAGAGAGAGTCCTACCTCTTTGAATGTGATGTCTGGACTTCCAACTTTGCGAGCGATATGTTCGCCGTAGATCTCGTAGAAACGTTTCGCCGGATGAACTCCATATTTGTTACAGACACGAGGTAGACAGCAACAGCAAGTACAAGTCTGATCTAGAAAACACAGTCACCATCAACAGATGTCTTTATCTTTCTTTCTCAGCGTCTGTCTGTCTGTCTGTCTGTCTGTCTGTCTGTCTCTCTTTCTTTCTCGCTCAGTGTTCATCTGTAACTCAATTCAAACAAACAGCATTTTCCAAAGCATCAAGACAGATTTGATCAGTTCAGTTGCTTCAATTGTTAGGTCCCAACCAACTGAAAAGTCTCCCTTCTACTCATCTACTCTAGAGGTGTATGTACAGGGCATCTCAACCTCCACATCGTCCATTCTAACGGATGCCCTAGCAGGAAACAACAGGAAGTCAGAATTCTATTGTAAGCCGCATTGTCCTAGAAAAGCCAACCAGAAGATTCATCACTGGGAAAGCAGTTTACGGATATGACCAGATAGACCATGGGAAAGATTCATCACTGGGAAAGCAGTTTACGGATATGACCAGATAGACCATGGGAAAGATTCATCACTGGGAAAGCAGTTTACGGATCTGACCAGATAGACCATGGGAAAGATTCATCACTGGGAAAGCAGTTTACGGATATGACCAGATAGACCATGGGAAAGATTCATCACTGGGAAAGCAGTTTACGGATATGACCAGATAGACCATGGGAAAGATTCATCACTGGGAAAGCAGTTTACGGATCTGACCAGATAGACCATGGGAAAGATTCATCACTGGGAAAGCAGTTTACGGATATGACCAGATAGACCATGGGAAAGATTCATCACTGGGAAAGCAGTTTACGGATCTGACCAGATAGACCATGGGAAAGATTCATCACTGGGAAAGCAGTTTACGGATATGACCAGATAGACCATGGGAAAGATTCATCACTGGGAAAGCAGTTTACGGATCTGACCAGATAGACCATGGGAAAGATTCATCACTGGGAAAGCAGTTTACGGATATGACCAGATAGAACTTACCATGGAAAAGCCACTTAATATCACATTTGAAGACGTCTGCAATCTCCTGTGGGGAACATCCGACGGCCAACAGCCCAGCACATATGGCACCTGCGCTGCAGCCGGCAATTCGCTTCACGTTCCGTAAGATGCCACAGTCTTCAAGAGCCTAACAGAGATACAACACAAAAACAGATTAACAGTCAATGATTCAAAGGTCTGTCTCTGCAGCTAATCACTACCTTCTCACTGTAACACAACCTCACAATGTACAAACTACAACATCTAGCGCATTGTAGTTTGAAAATCTATGCAGCATCGATGAGCAGATTAAGCAGCATTTGTGGAATTTTACTGATAAAGAGACTGGATTTAAGAGAACCCAGGTTTATGTGCACAGATATGAAATTGTGATGTTGCAGCACTGAAAAATCCTCTGTCCTCAAAGCCCTCATTCGCATAGCCCTCGTCCTCAAAGCCCTCGTCCTCAAAGCCCTCATCCACACAGCCCTTGTCCTTGAAGCCCAAGTTCCTTAAAGCCGCTGAGGCCAGCAGTGAAGGCTAATCTACTTCAAGCAATGAACCCTCCCCCCTCCATCTTGTTACTCTAATCACTATGACCAAACAACTTTAACAATGCTTCACAGTTGACGATAATTACATGCATTTAGGTCATGAGTGCTCCTGACGACATAGAACTGTGATGGAGATCTGTCAATCAGTGTTTGCAATCAACTGAATAAAAGCCAAAGATGAAGTTGACCGGAAGAAATTGCGCTTCGCTAAATGAATGGCTGCCTGAGATTGATAAATTGAACAATAGACAGAAAATAGGAGAGTTCTGTGAAGTTCTCCTTAGAATACAAACCATGAGTTTCATTATCATGTTAAACCACCGTCAGATTTAGACAAATATAAGAGGAAGAGAGGCTGCTTCTCAGTCGGCCATTCAGATGGTAAGGAAGACAGGAAAGAAGGATGGCAACAGAGAGAGAGAGAGAGAGAGAGAGAGAGAGAGAGAGAGAGAGAGACAGACAGACAGACAGACAGACAGACAGACAGACAGACAGACAGACAGAGAAGAAGACATCAGTTGCACCACAGTGTTTCCTGGGCTAAAGGTGAGCGACTGTTTATGTCTCTCTCTCTCTCTCTCTCTCTCTCTCTCTCTCTCTCTCTCTCTCTCTCTCTCTCTCTCTCTCTCTCTCTCTCTCTCTCTCTCTCTCTCTCTCTCTCTCTCTCTCTCTCTCTCTCTCTCTCTCTCTCTGTCTCTCTCTCTCTCTCTCTCCACCCATTCCCTGCAACGCGTGCAACACCGGAACTGAAATGATAAAGCAGCAAAGGCTCGAGCCATTCTCCTCCTCCTCCTCCTCCTTTACTAACCACTTCGTAAATAATTCACATCACCCGATCCTCAATTACGGACGAAATTCTCACAGGCCAATCCCCAGATTCCTCCCTCCCTCCTTCCCTCCGTTGGCAGCGGCAGCACCAGCACCAGCAGCAGTATCGGATGGGAGGCCTAGATGATGGATGAGGTTCCATTTGGATCCAGAAATACGGACCATCGAATACTCGTGGTCAGACCCAAAGCACTCCGCTCTAGAAGATCCAGCCCCGGCATTTTCCACCACACCTCACTGAAACACTACACTACCTGGCGATTGGGTTGAGCGGCGATAAAACGCACCCATCCAAATTCCAATGGGAGCATAAATAAAATCGATGGTCCATCGGAGAACAACGCAATGTTCTGCTAAGCTAAGTAGTACATTTCGAGGACAAACCGATATAGCAGTTTAACTAGACTTATGTAAATTGGACTTCTATCAACATTCCAGAAATGCTGAAAAGCTGCTGAAATTGGGATAAAAGAGCAGAGAAACTGATAGAAAAAACACCCTCCTAATTCATCAAACGACTGCTGTGGATGGCGAAAGCACCGCTATTGAGATTCTCTGTCAAGTGGATCTGAGACAAGGGACAACTAATTATCAAATTCAAAGCCAGCTCTTGATTTACGACGGCAGTCACAGTTATTAACCAAAGGCCAACGATTAAGTCCTCTTCAACCCACACACTCATCCGCTTTTATAACAATCACACGGCTAGACAATTTACAGCTGAAAAGGCGCAAGATAAGACACCTCTTGCGTAACTCATCAAAGTATACAGTATTTCAAGGCCATTGTGTGGCACCATCATTAACAATTTGTCTGCCGCTCCCCCCCCAATCTCCAAGGCTGTGAAGGGAACTTGATTATAGTATTATGCATCCTAAACTCAAACAGACCCAGGTTGAACTCTGAGGTCAAGCACTGGACTGGGTGCTTTGAAATCACTTGAGCCAATTGGAGGGTATGAATGAGAAGGCGAATGGACCGATGGATGGGTGTCTCAATGTCAAGGCCAATCTCTCGCTTGAATCAGCTGAGAACGACGCTTGAAATGATGACTTCCCCGTCACAATCCAAAGTCTCTCATTTCTCTCATCAATCACACGTCGACCTCAATTTTCCAATCGATTATGATTTCCAAAGTCTGTTATTTCACTTTAACCGACCATCGATTGATCTCTTCAGCATCATTATGATAATGGTGCTATATAAATCATTAGATTATGACAAAGGCGGCGCTATATAAATGGGATCTGATTTGATTAGAAGACAAGGTCTTTAAAACACAGCAACCGTCACCTCTTCACAATCTCAAATCTCCCTTCAGTCTCAATACCTGGTAAGTCTCTCGCAAATCTCCCTTCAGTCTCAATACCTGGTAAGTCTCTCGCAAATCTCCCTTCAGTCTCAATACCTGGTAAGTCTCTCGCAAATCTCCCTTCAGTCTCAATACCTGGTAAGTCTCTCGCAAATCTCCCTTCAGTCTCAATACCTGGTAAGTCTCTCGCAAATCTCCCTTCAGTCTCAATACCTGGTAAGTCTCTCGCAAATCTCCCTTCAGTCTCAATACCTGGTAAGTCTCTCGCAAATCTCCCTTCAGTCTCAATACCTGGTAAGTCTCTCGCAAATCTCCCTTCAGTCTCAATACCTGGTAAGTCTCTCGCAAATCTCCCTTCAGTCTCAATACCTGGTAAGTCTCTCGCAAATCTCCCTTCAGTCTCAATACCTGGTAAGTCTCTCGCAAATCTCCCTTCAGTCTCAATACCTGGTAAGTCTCTCGCAAATCTCCCTTCAGTCTCAATACCTGGTAAGTCTCTCGCAAATCTCCCTTCAGTCTCAATACCTGGTAAGTCTCTCGCAAATCTCCCTTCAGTCTCAATACCTGGTAAGTCTCTCGCAAATCTCCCTTCAGTCTCAATACCTGGTAAGTCTCTCGCAAATCTCCCTTCAGTCTCAATACCTGGTAAGTCTCTCGCAAATCTCCCTTCAGTCTCAATACCTGGTAAGTCTCTCGCAAATCTCCCTTCAGTCTCAATACCTGGTAAGTCTCTCGCAAATCTCCCTTCAGTCTCAATACCTGGTAAGTCTCTCGCAAATCTCCCTTCAGTCTCAATACCTGGTAAGTCTCTCGCAAATCTCCCTTCAGTCTCAATACCTGGTAAGTCTCTCGCAAATCTCCCTTCAGTCTCAATACCTGGTAAGTCTCTCGCAAATCTCCCTTCAGTCTCAATACCTGGTAAGTCTCTCGCAA
Organism: Allolobophora icterica; assembly: GCA_963556255.1. Lineage (NCBI taxonomy): Eukaryota > Metazoa > Annelida > Clitellata > Crassiclitellata > Lumbricidae > Allolobophora > Allolobophora icterica. Next base: position 401,688 of record OY744608.1, on the reverse strand, counting down.
ATCTCCCTTCAGTCTCAATACCTGGTAAGTCTCTCGCAAATCTCCCTTCAGTCTCAATACCTGGTAAGTCTCTCGCAAATCTCCCTTCAGTCTCAATACCTGGTAAGTCTCTCGCAAATCTCCCTTCAGTCTCAATACCTGGTAAGTCTCTCGCAAATCTCCCTTCAGTCTCAATACCTGGTAAGTCTCTCGCAAAGCTCCCTTCAGTCTCAATACCTGGTAAGTCTCTCGCAAATCTCCCTTCAGTCTCAATACCTGGTAAGTCTCTCGCAAATCTCCCTTCAGTCTCAATACCTGGTAAGTCTCTCGCAAATCTCCCTTCAGTCTCAATACCTGGTAAGTCTCTCTCCTTCTTAGTGAGTCATGCACACACCTGCGTTGACCTTTTCAAGTACATCCAACAACGTTCCCATTACGACAGTCTGCCACGCAAGCTACTACCAACCAGTAGCCACTAAGCCACCTCCTTCGTCAATGTATCTCTTTGTCTCTCTTTGTGCTGTCGGCTCTAGGAGCCCTAGCGATCGTCATGACACACAATCTCCATTGCCGTCTTGCTTAAGTAGCCATTGAGTCGCGCTCCGGCCTGGAAGTCCCTCCTTCAGCGCTCCGGCCTGGGAGTCCCACCATCAGCGACCATCGGCGTGGTTTGGTGTGTATCATGCCGATTTTCTTGGCAAGTATGCCAATGTATGAACGGTTATTATTTGAATGCTGACTGAGACAAGCTAATTACAGGAAGAGACAAAGCAGCACATATGAAAATCTATTCATAGTTGTCGTCCAGGCACAATGCCATCAACATATGACTGCCTTACTATTCACATGGTTGGATTGGCTCATTTGGCTGTCACTTACGTTGACTCCTACATCATTCTGCTGCTCTGCAGGCATTAGAGTATCTCTATGGTTGAAACAGTTTATCCAGTTTCTGGCTCTGTATGTACGCCATTTAAACCCACAAGAATTTCCACTCCAACCTACATACGTATTTATACAATATACCTACATATGTATTTATACACCTACATATGTATGTACCTACGCATCCGCATAAACACAGACGGCTATTATATTGGTCAACTGGTCGGAGTCTAAGCAGTACTTATGAATAAATACATTAATTATGTTTTTTTAACATTGGAAACCAATTTCAGTAGATATACAATACAATTCAATACAATTTTGTCATTTGATAATGCACTCCTTGCAGAGTTCAGAGGTGAAATTTGAAGCCGAGCAAACATTAAGAATGGTACACAGACTTGCAAGAGCTAAGTTTTCAGTTTAGGGCAAAAGGTTTCTCCGTATGGAGATTTGTGAACATGCGGAGGCAGAGAGTTCCAGATGAAAGACAGCCCAGCAACTGTGAATGAATGCGGGTCAAAGACAAGACGTATACCAGGAACAACAGACTTTCCAACACATGATTTGCACGTACTTTGTGTTCATAACGGGTGCCGGCTTGAAGAGGATGTGCTTAAATACAGGAAGAAGAGCTGAACCCAGTTCACCTGTAGAAACCAGTATAGTTACCAATTCCTACGGATACACAACCCTAGTAGCAGTTCACATTTAACAAACATATCTGGACTGATGTTAACTTCAGATGACTACAGATGATGACCAACATATCCTTACAGTTCATCCATACACCTCAAACATATTAAAACTTATATTTCAGTCCAAACTTATATTTCAGTGAATTGTCATCCACCCACACAGCTGTTACCTATTGCTTTTGAGCAGGTGCACGCTTGGATGGTGGCAAATAAACTTAACCTGAACCCATCGAAAACTGAATTTTTTCTATTACCAGTCATACCATAGCAACTGAGTAAGGTTTTAAAATGGTTCAAATATTTGGAAGAAGGCGACTCACTTAATGAGTTGGTTGATTCTGCTTGTAATTTGGGTTTTCTTTATAACTCCACTATGTCTCTCACTGACTATGTAAAATTGTAAATAATACTGGATTTATATTTGCAAGGCATGATCGCTAAAGAGCGCTGTGCAAGGAACTTGAGCAAGTATACTTCACTCAACATAGCTCAGTGACATCGATGTTCTATCATGTGGTCGTGTGTGTGTGCACTTCTGAACTTCCGAAAGAGGGCCATATATCAGATGCTGTTGTATTCAATTGTATTGTACTTCACCTTATATGCAAATTTGTGAAGAAACACAGAATCAGGTGTTATATTCCTATACATGTCTCAAAAATATCTCTACCAAGCACACTGGATGCCAGGGTTAATGTTAGTTAACCTTAGTTAACCCAGTATCAGAAACTCAACAGAGTTCAGAGCTCATCATTCTCAGTGACCAGCATTCTCTTCAATCTACAGTGTCTTGTATACAGGTCATCATTCACCACCATTTGGTTACAAACCAGATGGCAGCACTATTTGGAACTATACACAGCTACCTTCTTGTGGTCAGACTATCTGCACTCATTGCTTTTGTGAGAATTTACCTATTGCGAACAGTGCCAGATTAACTATGGCGCAACTGGCGCACTTGCGCCAGGCCTTCTTTCGGGGGTAAAAATTTAAAAAACATTGAGAAATCCGATTATCCGATTGAATTTGTTTATATAAGTCACAGTCCGGCTTATTTAAAATGTTTAATTTCCAAAACAAGCATTGCATATAAAATTTGGTGGCATTATAAAAACAGGCCTTCTACAGTACTACTACTATAATGATGACTTACTAATTAATTGTGTACTGTAATGATGACGTATGACGTAATCAATTTATGCGCGGATCGACCCCATCACTAAATAAAATATAGATATGCGTACGGTACAGACGACACAGTGTATGTTCCATGTAATATTATTATCTACTATTTAGTGTTTATGTAGCTGCTTATTTCTTTTTTTAATTTTAATTTTTAAACAAATAAAATAAGTAGGCCTAAAGAAAATGAAGAAATTTGAGTCCGGTTGGCAGAAACGTCAAAGAAAACGCGAACTTGAAGATGTAGGCAAACAGCAACGTGGTAGTATTGATAAATTTCTGGCAGTAAAAACACGAGAAGTGCCGCAATTTATAGATGGTGTCGACTCAGCGTCAGAAGCTGGATGCAGTTCAGGCTTAGGCCGCTCAGCAGTGTCAGCACTAATGCCAACAACAGACACCCTTGATTTCAGCAATGATATCATTGATATGCCTAAATCTGAAACTACCATAGATCTACCATTAAAACAAGAGAATCAATCAGTCATTTAAAATGCATAAAATCATCTTTGAGGTCAACAATGGGTCAGGACAGATTGGCAAATTTAACTCTTTTGAACATTGAGTCGGAAATCTTGACAGATCTTGACTTTCAAGATATCATTGATTCTTTCTCTACTTTAAAAGCGCGAAGAAAAGACTTTTAAACTCGACGAACATTTTTGAACAGTTGAACTGTAACAAGTAAAATTAAAAAATCTCCTATGATCCTATCACAGCTTCATTTTGTGTTCATAAATTATTAAAGTATGTTTTTCTATATAATTAATTTTTTCCCCATTTTTTTGATAATTTGATTGGATAGAGGGCCTACTTTAGTTTTGTTGCATTGTTTGCGCCAGGCCTCTAAAAAGTTAATCCGGCACTGATTGCGAACAATTGCCTACATATGGTTGTTACTGAAGTCTTCTGTTCAAAGGCTTCCAAGGGAAACACTTCTACTAATTAAATACATGGTTCAATGAGCAAATTAGTCATTTGAATTTCATCAGATATGAAAGCCACCGTAATTTGAATAAATTAATCAACAAGTTTAACCAAGAATCAAGAAGTTGCCAAGTCAAACTGCCACCCATGTAGAACTGAATTAATGCACCATTAATGAGTTTACATTAATTGATCCCTCCACCCCTTGACACACAAGATCCCATCACTCAATTTACAATGCCAGGTAAACTCGAATGAAAAGTTATAAATGTCTAATCCAATCCATAAGATCGAATTAGGTGGTTGGGTTAATTTCACTCACAGTTCTCACATGTATAATTGTATATAGTTCAAAGTAGAAAACTGTGTGATGCTAAGGTACAAGGAATTTCACGTTTCCTGATAGCTCTGCAATTTCACGATATAACAGATTCGGAATGCAGAAAGGGACGAAGAACTTCGAGAAATGATGGACTATGAAATGAAGACAGATGTTTGTTGATATCGGTTCTCAGTCTTTTTCAATTATCATCAGAAACCAAAAAGATCAGAGATCAGTTGGAAGATAGGACAGTAACAGAAGGCCAACTCAGTGAAATGATGACATTCAGAAGAGAACTGGGCATCAATTGTTCTGGCCATTATGACCTCCATCCACATTCCACATCATCAGACTTGGCTCAAATTTCAATCATGCAGTCAATTCCAAGAATTACATCACCTTCACGGACCATATATCAAACACAACCAATGCGTATCTAGAAAGACTCAATGTTTACCCTGAAAGATCCACTGTACTCAGCAACTATGTTTACCTTTCAAGAGAGACCCAAGATAGCTAGAACCTACATTTACCTTAAGAGACCAAATATTCCAAGAATCTACATTTACCTTTCAAGAGAGACCCAATGCACTCAGACCCTACGTTTACCTTGAAAGATGAAATATTCCCAGAACCTAGAAATTACCTTGAGAGACCCGATGTATGCATAGCCTTTACTTCCTCCTCCGGACATGACGACGTTTTGAAACGGATAATCCGCATAAGTCAACCATTCGTCTTCTTCATCCTCCAGACAGATTTCCATCGTAGCTGTCCTTGACATTCTCTGGTTTTCAATGATAATACTTCCATTGGCCATGCGTTCACTGTGACCGTTTGAAAGCCCCGTCTCCGACTTTATCGTCGACTTGCTGCCTAGACTACGACTCAGGAAATGGAGGTAACCATTAGTCCAGTTCAGGCTGTCAATCCTCAGGAACTTTGGCACATTCTTTTGCCGTCTCTCGCGTTTCTTCTCAAAGTCTGGCAAGTAGTCGAGCCCATGAACGACGAATTCATCCGCAATGGACCTGGTAGCTTTCGACGCTACCACTCCGTTTGGTTTCTCACCGTACTTTACAACCGATCCATTCAGCACTTGCGTTTCGGCCGTCGATTCCTTTGCACCAGAATTTCCATTGGCGTTTCCCATATCAATTGCTGTTTAATTTACGAGTCACCAGAACAGCGGGCACGACACCCATGCCATTCTCATCAGATGACCCGCGATGTCTCATCGACAGATCTCGGCTCCGTTTAACGAACTCTCTTATCAGCCAACTCGACACACGAAACGATTAGATTTCGGAAGAAAAAACAAGACACGCTAAAGTATTTAAGGCAACTCTCGCCTGAAACATCGATCTTTCCCAACCCATAAAATAGGACCAGGATCGCTGACTGTCATATTCGAGCAAAAGAGGCGAGGCGAGGTGTGAGTGGTCTACCTGCTCTTCGCATCCGAACATCAACAAAATGGCGATTTGACGATCAGCCGCGAGTCTTTCAAGCAACGCCAGTCGACAGTAGTTGCCGATGGCACTCAGTTGGCAAATTCGGTCGAAGATAACTTGGCCTACGCACAAAATAATGGAGAATATCCGGCCGTTGAAGGCGAAGGATCCGACGATAGACTTCTGTTGTCACCACTATAAACAACTGAACCGATCGACTCACTTACTTACTCACTCAATGACTTAAGAACGACTAGTCTGCGGAATTGCCCCGCCCACAACACACCGTAGACTGGTTCACTGGTTCACTGGTTCCGCCTACGTAAACACGCCGAAAGGCGAAAGCAAGATCTAATCTTTTCAGCGTTCTACAGACAGACAGACAGACAGACAGACAGACAGACAGACAGACAGACAGACAGACAGACAGACAGACAGACAGACAGACAGACAGACAGACAGACAGACAGACAGACAGACAGACAGGCAGGCAGGCAGGCAGGCAGGCAGACAGACAGACAGACAGACAGACAGACAGAACTGATGCATTATTTAGACGCCTTGAGCAACCGTACGTAGCCTATTGATTGCCTTGATAGGTTGGGTCTATTATTCGATTAATAATCTCGGACCACTGAATAGGCCTAAGGTGCAGCCGATGACATTTAAGAGGCCCATAATGGCTGCGCTTGTCTATTGTTATTGGTTCTGCTCGTAAGAGACAACAGATAAAAGCCTAGCAACGGCTGAAAACACTCCTTTGATAATCGTCCATTTGTTTGCCCACTGTAGAGCACTACCAAGCACTAATTCCAATCGTATACGTCAGCTGATCTCATCCGTGACAGGCTTTATATAGGCCTAGGGCCTACTATCAGCCAAGCTGAACAAAACTGATGGAACTGCACTCACGCACTCTAATCGTAATCGTAATCTCGAGACTTCTACAGCGCCCAAAAAAGCCACGTCGCGGGAACCATCTTATTCACAGGCGCTCTAGCTGTAATGGGAGAGGGGTCCATAGTAGCGGGATCGCCTCCCGTAACCCTCTCAAGGTCCACTCAGCCTATCAATTCGCGAGATGGCGCATTGCGAAAATGAGATGTAGGACGTGATGGGCGCCTTGCAAGGCTGCCGTATACAGTTAAAATTAGACTCCTGTAATAACTTGTGATCATCCGTTCATACTGATTTGTAATCATACTGCGTAATTGTCAGTTTGAAAAAATTAAACGAAAATTATTATAAGAAATATTAGTGAATAATACATTGGCTGCACGTCTTGTTTATCCTTTGGGTCTTTAGGTGCCTAGCAATATTTCTCTTTCAATGACTGATATATATATATATATATATATACATACATATATATATATGTGTATATATATATATCGATTGTCATCCGTGTCATCAATAAACGTCATCTCAACTGAACTAAAAAGCCCAAAGCGATCGATCGCCTATAATTTTTTTAGACCATCGATCATTAACGAATGCAGACGTCACGATCGAACGCATCGATTCAATTGATTCACCTGCTCTATAGTTTGATCGCATTGTATGCACGTATATATATATACATATATATATGTATATATATATATATGAATGCATATATGTATTGTATTGCATTCTATTGTATTGTATTGTATTTAAACATTTATAAAGCGCCTCTAGTAGGGTGAACCGTTCAGAGGCGCTTCCAGTGCGCATGCAAGGTTAAGAGAAAAGAAATAAGTCTTGAGGAAAGCAACAGAAGACGAGAGGTTAGGCTTAGGCCTACCTATTAAAATTTGAGAGCGAGTAGAAGGAGACAGTGTATTCCAGATAGAGGCAGTCTTGTTGTCAAGACCTTAAACCTCAAGACCAAGACCAAGACCAAGACCTTGAACCTCAAGACCAAGACCAAGACCAAGACCTTGAACCTCAAGACCAAGACCAAGACCAAGACTTTGAACCTCGAGACCAAGACCAAGACCAAGACCTTGAACCTCAAGACCAAGACCAAGACCCAAAAAATCGCAATCAGGTCAAGACTTCTAAAATTGTCAAGTCGGAATATTCGCTATTTTAATGAAAACATGAGTCTTTTATTTTATTCAAGCAAATTAACTTTAAATGCAAACTGCAGAGAAATCCGAATTTGTATTCAAAAGTCCTTCATGCAAACTATTATTCCAAATGCCTTTTGTATTTTATACAAACCAATTCACTCAGAATTTTCTGACCAAGACGTGCCTGGTGGGCCTCATAAAAATTCCGCCATGTGAAAAAATACGTTCTACAGATGCTGAAGTCGCTGACACACACACAGAAGCTTTTCAAGCACTGGATGTAAATGTACAGATAGTGAGTCCTTTTGAAATCTTCGCATGGTTTAGGGATACAGAATATCTGTTGCTGCTGCCAATGGGTTTTCCTGACCAACAAGACTTGTAGGCCTACCCATCCATAGATGGGTCATTATCCGAAATGTTACAAATTTCGTCTCAGAAAAACCAAAAAATTTGTTTCCCCAAAATTGGTTGCAAGTGGTTTTTTAAGTCACGTACATAGTTAAATTTAACTAATTTGAAAGAAATCTACTATAATTTTAATCATAAGTTAATTTTTTTTTAGAATTTATAAAGTCAAAATTCCTTTTTTTTCATTATAATCCGGCCTTTTTGTGTGATCATATTTCATCACAGGGACCTGAAATATTCCTCTGGTACTTATAAAATGGCAATTTCCTAAAAGTAGATGATACCAGCATTAAGTAGGAATACAACAGGCCTTTCCTTCACATAATATATTAGTCTGGTGTCAAGAAATTAAGACATTTTTCGAAATTATTCAAAAAAAGAAATATTATTTTTAGCTGCAGAAAAAAATCTGTGCAGCATTACCTATAACTGTATGTTATATGCATTAGATACAAGTTGAACAACATTTTAAGAGTTGCTAGTAAATTATAATTACATGCAATTTATTTTTATATCAAATAATTCACAAAAAATACATGTAATTCACTCTTAGCAATGCGTCATTACCATCCGTGGCAAGATGCGACTGTCATGAGAAAATAGCAGAAATCTGATGTATTCGGATGGTAATGATGAAAAACAGCCGCTGGATGGTAATGATAAAATGATGAAATTTATGTCAGCCGTCAAATATTTTCACTTGAATTACTTTATCAGATAAGTAATTTAAATCAGTTCAACAAAAGCGGTAAATAAAATAAGTTGTCAATGTTATAATCTACCTAAACCAGGAAATACAACACGAGATGGTAATGAAACAGAAATTTACTTTTTTGTAATTTGGAACACCCAAACTTAAATTAAAAATAAAACATTATGAATTTCAACATAAATCTGCGTGATTCCATTAATAGTTGACAATATCTTGTTCCTGATGTTTTTCTTTAGTAAGTAAGCACGTTCTGTAAAAGTTATAGGCTTCCCAAAAATTGGGATGGCTATGATGCTTATTTCTATTGACAAGTATAAAAAGGCTCTAAAGAAATAAATATTACGAATATGAGTCTAAATGTTTCATTATTGCATATGCTAGCTACTAATTAATCAAAATAATATACCTTTGTTACAGGTTGTAATGGAATAAATTTGCGTAAAAGTTTAATTTAATGCATTGGACACCGTCTCGGACAGTGGATGGTAATGATATTTTGAATACATTTAGTAATTTATTTCAAAATTTCCAAAATCCAGCAGCTACAACAATGATGGGAAATGTCAATCTGCTCATTCTTTGAAGGATAGGCAAAAAAATTTGAAGAAATTATCGAAAAAACTCAAAAAACCAGCATGGGACATCAATTCTGCACTTTTCGGATAATGACCCAGATAGGGCCTATTGGTCGCATGATGCTAGCAGGCTTGATACAGAATTCTTGAGTTCTGTTAAATGACTGTTCATATTGACAGCCGGTCTTGGTCTTGGTCTTGCGAGACCAAGACCAGGACTTTGAACCTCAAGACCAAGACCAAGACCAAGACCTTGAACCTCAAGACCAAGACCAAGACCAAGACCTTGAACCTCAAGACCAAGACCAAGACCAAGACTTTTAAAAACGAACTCGAGTGCACTCGAGACCAAGACCTTGGTCTCGAGGACAACAAGACTGGGCCTATCTATAACTTCTTCTACTGTCTACCTGACTGATTCCTTAATCTTCGTAATCGTAATCGTAATCTCCGGATTTCTACAGCGCCCAAAAAAGCGACGTCGCGGGAACCAGCTTATTCACAGGCGCTTAGACAAATCAAAATCGATAGGCGGGGGGGGTCGAATCGGTTCCAGGTCAAGATCCAAAGGAATCAGTCAGGAAGACAGTGAGACGGCTAACGTGGGTGGTGTTTAGGGTTTAGACGGCGAGGGGGGTAGACAGAGGAGGAGGAATCAGGATAGGATTTGTGAAAGAGCAGTGTTTTCAGTTTTGAGTGAAAGACCTGTGGAGATATAGCAAGTGGTGAAGTTTTGGTGAGTTCGTATACTATAGGATGGATCTGGAATTTCTCTCAGTGCTGGTGGGAGTTTGTTCCAGAGGGGTGGGACAGCTATGGCTATGGAGCGATTGGCAAATCTTGACCTTGAACCGATTCGGCCCTCTGCCTATCGATTTTAATTTGACTAAGCGCCTGTGAATAAGCTGGTTCCCGCGACTTAGCTTTTTTAGGCGCTGTAGAAGTCTCGATCGAGATTACGATTAGGCTACGATACGATTACGATTCTCGAATTTACAGGCACGTAACTAGGATTTTTCGTTTGGGGGGCTTAAACCTTGAACATGGCAACATTTATACAGTGTTCATACGAATTTTAGCCGTAAGCATACAACGGCTTGACTTGTTTGGGGGGCTTCAACTTCGTTTGGGGGGGCTTAAGCCCCCCAAGCCCAACGCTAGTTACGTCCCTGCGAATTTACGATTTTTAATGAGGTTTAAATTTCTCTTCAACTTCATGCTGCAGGTCAGAACTCGCAAAAATTAATCTAATCCACGATTTGTCCAGTATCAAGTGTCGCTGGAAATATGCATACAATCAAGACAGAACAGTACGAAGCTTGAATATGAACATTATTATTATTATTATTATCTTCTTATTACTTCAATGTTTTATATTTTTTTCTATAGGGCCTACTTGTTCACCAGTTAGCTATGTAGAGAAACAGGGTTGTCTCCTTGCCCCGGGACTCTACGGAGGGGACTGTGATAAGTCCCCGGGACTTATTGAGGGGACTGTGCTAAGTCCCCGGGCCGGGACTCTGTGGGGGGGACTGTGATAAGTCCCCGGGACTCTATTGAGGGGACTGTGCTAAGTCCCCGGGACTCTACGGAGGGGACTGTGATAAGTTCCCGGGACTCTATTGAGGGGACTGTGATAAGTCCCCGGGACTCTACGGAGGGGACTGTGATAAGTTCCCGGGACTCTATTGAGGGGACTGTGCTAAGTCCCCGGAACTCTGTGGGGGGGGGGACTGTCATAAGTCCCCGGGACTCTATTAAGGGGACTGTGCTAAATCCCCGGGACTCTATTGCATAGACCGGGGGTATATATAGGTTTGTGTAAATGAAGGGTGTGTGTGAGAGAGAGAGAGTTGGCCGCTATTTCTACTTCGTCTGCTTTGCTGTATTGGTGACTTGGTCAATGCTCCAGTATCGTGTGTTGTGGAGTTGAACGTTGAGTTCGTCGAATAATTAAATCTTTTGTTGTCAATAAAGAAAGTTTATCGAACGAACTGTGTCGATCTATAAATCCTGTGACAGACCACGCAGGTTGGAAACACGTGCCTTGCAAAGAGAAACTTGGAGAGGTCTGGCGATTACTCTACTGACTTCCGCCGTCGGCCTGGTAACCGGAAGGAAGAACAGTAGAGACGGACGACCTGTTCTCGCCGTTGCCGACGAGAAGGAGAATTTTCGCCACAGCTACATCGGTAAGTGTTGGCTCAGCTTGGCTGGGCGTCTCATGCGACTCTGTGTTAGAGCGCATGCGGACCGCGGTTCGCTTCCCGAAGGTGGCTTATTTCAGAGATTTAAATCTCGGGCTAGCACGGTCCCAACACGGGAACCTTAAATGGCGTAGCACCCACTCAAACGGGCAAGCGGTGGTGAAGGATCTCACCAGATCAATTCATTGAAAAATGAGCAGGGTCGAGGCCATATACGGTCGCTATAGAAAATCGCGAACATTTACATTCACCAATGTGCGGTTCGCTTTTGGTTTTTCAATAAAGAATATTAATAATAATAATTAGTTGAATAATGTTGTTAATCTTGAAATCGAAATAGATTAGATGGCAGTGTGATCCAACTGAAGTTGCGACGTATCTCGGCGCATGCGCAGTAAATGAAAATGATGAAGATGGCGGCGGCCGACTAAATCGTCGTCTGATGTTAGTAAGAAAAGTAGGCGGTAGGCGGAGTTATCAGTTCAAGATAGGTTAGGTTTTTTTAGCAATTCCTATAACTCACGGTGAATGTAAAATATTAAATGCGCTTTATCCAAATGATTATTTCGGGGTTTATTGAATGACAGTATTTGCTCATGTGACGGATAGGGCGTGTAAACAATTGCGGTACATAAATCACAACAGCTGTTTTGTCACCGTGTGATGACAACAGTAAAGAGCTGAAGTTTCCGCTGCCAGAGGGCGACGTCAGACCTGCTAAACACGACAGTTCTTGCCTCTAAACAATGTGTTTAAGCTTCACCTAAATTATAACTCACGTTAATCTGATCAAGCTGTAATAACTGCTGTAGGAACTTTCACATTACCGGATTATGTCTATGTCTGGTGATGTGTTGTAAAGGCCAAGGATGTTCGAGGCTCCCAGAATATTTCAGCAAACTGTCTTTGCATCCAACAGTCCTAACTTACTAACAGCCAATGATGTAGATGAAATTTAGGAAATTTTAGTAGCAAAGTTTCTCTACTAATCTTATCTAATCTACGGACTTCTCCAACACCATCACAAAAATGTTTAGAGAGTCAGTCGATGGTCCCTGCAAGTGAACTACAAAGTCTAAGTTATCTGTCCAAGAAGCCAGGTAAAAATCGAAAGAGACAGAAACCAGAAGTGAAGTTTTTGTCTTTTTTAATTTTGGTGACACAGAAGTTTAGTTCTGAACAACATAGAGAACAAACGGAACATACAACGGAAGATGGGGTTTGGTGAAGTAACAGAATGAGTCAGATAAAAGCGTGTTGTTATGTTAGATGAGGTCAACTGTACACGAAATGTAAGAAATGTCAGATATTGCCAGATATTGGAGTTTATTCTGGCCACAACATGAGGTGATGGCTGTAGAGAATAACCAGACACATGTGACTGTGAACTTGAAAGAGGAACAACAAAAAGAGTAACCAATGCAGAGACAGTTGTGTATAGTATCAGGATAGTTTGAAACCAGTAACAGTGAGAGCATGCAGAATACAGATGTTTTTTAGCTAATGGGTTGTCCAAATGTGAAAACGTGGAGCAGGTACATGGTCTAAAAGAATGAGTCAGTGATTCTTGGCTTATAGGCTAAGACATTCATGCAGCATGATTAAAAGGTGTCGGGCCTGTGTCAGTTGTGGACGTAAGTTTGAATTTCACTAAAGAGAAGTGAGGAGCTCACTGCATCTTACAGACTGATCTTCTGGATATTGACCTGATTACAGCTTGGTTTTGGTATGTCATCGGTTCATGCCTTGTGCATTAGTCATTGGCCCAGAGCAGTTACCATGGGCGGCGATCCCGGGGGGTCGAGGGGGACAAGACCCCCCACCTTTAAGAGTGGGGGGACACACCATACATCGGACCCCCCCCAAATTTTGAGGAAACCCCCCAAAAAAGGTCATCAAATCTGTTCGCTCGTGAGTGAGAAATATTTTTTTGACCTCTTTTTTTCACCAGATCAGTTCAAAACTCTTTTTTCACCAGATCAGTTCCAAAATGTCCCCCCCCCCCCACCTGTCAAACAAGATCGCCGCCACTGGCAGTTACTAATTACAATTACATCCAATACGATTGCAGAAAATAAATATTGATGAACACATGTACAACAATGGAGGAAGCTAGCACTACAGATTTGAAATACAGTATGAGAATGAAATGGTCAAAGGCACAAAATGCGATTCTTCTTTGATAAAATACTAACGGAATTAACTGATGGCAGTTTATGAAATTGAGTAATTTAAAAGCACGTTTAATGTCCTCTTTCAAGCAACAAAAATTCAAAATCAAACAGCACGTAGCCCAATATCAATTTCCTAAGGAAAGAGAATAGCATGCTGATCATTTTTCCTTTTGACCTGGAGGTGGAAGAAACTTAAATGCATATATGGCTGATGATACTTAACAATGGCTTATCGTTTCCTGTTGTCATCTGCAGGTATACCAGCCAGAAATGTCTGAGAACTTGCGAGGAGAGGGTTCAAAGATGACGGCTTTTCAGAGACCACACCAGACAACTATTCCAGTGAGGTATATTCAGGCTATGATTTAGAAATTCTTGCAGTTGAGCTGAAAGGAGAAGTTGGTTGTTGTTGGTCTATTTCAGTCGATTTCAAATGTTTTTTGTTTCTTCATTTCTTGCTAAGGAATTCTGCAATTGCTTGGAAATTAGCTGACCACTCGCTATAGAGTGGTGTTTGCTGTGACTGCCCTAGATAGTGAGTTCTACTGACAATGTACGTAATTGTAATTGTGATTGTAATTAGAAATTGTGTTGTGCCACTTCAAGCAAACACTAATCTGTGCTAGTGTAAGTGATATTAATTATAATTAAGAACAGAAGTTAGACTAATTAATGAAAGATTGCAGAGAGAACTAGAAGAGCGACCTGCGCCAGACTGTGTTGAGATTTCCAATTGACGTTTTCTGGCTGAACTTGTTCTTTCAGTCGACCAGTCTACGGAGCACAGCATCCTCCAAGGCACGACAAACCCCAGCAGCAGCAGCAGCAGCAGCAGCAGCAACTACAGCAACAGCATCAGAAGTAAGTGCATCTCAGTCATTTGCAGTGTCATGTCATCTCATTCACCAGATGATTTGCCATTCACCAGATGATTTGCCATTCATAAGATGATTTGATGGCTGTCAATGATTTCTATTAGAATTCATTGCTTTTTGAAATTCATGTTCTTTTGACTCAGGATTTGATTTATGTACTATTGCTCCAAATTGGCTTTAGATCAGATGCTAAAAATTCGAAGTTGGCATCAGATAATGTGCTAATGCTCTGTTTAGCTTGAGACACTTGACACTTGTTTATTTGGTAACCAAACTTTTATAGTTAAAGCAGAAACATGAATTATTATTATATTCCAAAGTTTGGCTACACAGGAGGCCCAAAAGGGGTCAAATGACCCCGCTACAAGGGCCACCTGGGTAGTAGTAAAGTAAGTGGAAAGCAATCATCCATCATTCTTAACTCAGTACTTAATTAAAGCAAGTAAGTATAATTATCGTTGTACAATGTTTTCACTGTTCATAACAAGAACTTAACTAACGCCAAGATAACATAACCTGTGATCAATCAAGTGAACATTTATAATAATTCTGTGGATTAAGCTTTTAGAGAAAACCTCAGCTTATTCATGAGGAGTGACCTAAATACATACTTTCATGCAAAAATTAGCCCACACGCATATATGCATACTTATACCCATTTTGTTATATGATTTTTTAGTAACTTCTATTGTGCCTGTGTCTAATGCAAAGGCATCAACCGATGGCACACCGAAAGCAAACCGTAATCAGGTCAATATCCAGAAGATCAGTCCGTAAGAGTAAGTGCTATGGAGGCAGAGGAGGAGGAGGAAGAAGAAGAGGATGATGGTGATGATGATGATGATGATGATGATGATGATGATGATGATGATGATGATGATGATGATACCTGGAATGACCAGCTGAAGCACTCTGCTGATGTTAGTCTTGTGATATAATTAATGTGAGATGTGATTCATCTTTTGTTCTGTGTCATTGGTTAAATCGTTGCTTAGGTGCACCTTGTCTTTTCCAGGAAGGATAAACATCGAGGTCGTGACTCTTTCCAAGATTTCCAGGAGAAGACGAGCGATGCATGGGATGATGGTGATGACGATGTCCTAGCACTGTCAGCAGGTCGTAACAACGTCCACAGCACAGCGCCTGTGGCATCGTCACGCTACATTCGACCGGAACCAAAGCCCGGAGGCAACAAGATGGCTGCTGGGATTCTAGGAAAGAATGGCCAGAACAGCTTCAGCTGCGGAGGCGATGCATCTCACGTCATCAGCTCATCTGGTCAGTGTGTGACAGTCGCTTGGACACCTTATGTCTTCAGGACTTTGATCAGTTATAGCAGGATTAGAGGAAAATCATTTAAAATAAAGAATGAAATGAAATAAAGCATGAAAATTAAATAGAGAATAAAACATTCTATAGAATAATAGGAATAATGAAACAAGGAATAAATGAAATAAAGAAAGAGTGAATAAAGAAGGAAATAACAAACAAAATTAAATAAAGAAAATGAATTAAATAATATAAGGAATTAAATCAAATTAAACAAAGAATAAAAATACGGAATATCATGCAATAAAGAATAAAATAAAATGGAGAATAAAAGCAGAGATGTTTTGTGTTTTCTTTGATTGTGGAAAATGTTCATCACTCAGCGTCTCTCAGTCGAGATAATAAGTGGAAGGAGGAGACTCAAGTGGAAGAAGAGTTGTGAAGAGGAATATTGAGCCTGACTTAGGTCATCCTAGATGAGTGTTGTTGTTTACAGCGCCAAACACTCCATCACATCATCAACATCACCATCGTCAACATTACCATGGAGCTTCAGCCGGCCAGCCTCCATCCACTCGTCCTCCGATGATCCGGGTACCTCTGAACCCATCTCTCACTGGCTCCCAGCTTCACGCAGCTGCTCCAACAGCCGACCGTGATGCATCCAAATGCGACAAGTTTGCCAGTCTCTTCCAGGCGCCAAACATCGACCTCGGTTTGTCATCTAATACATCTAATACATGGAGCAAAAATGCTCTTAACACTGTCTCTATGTCTTTGTCTGCCTCTGTCTGTATGTCTTTGTCTTTCTCTGTCTGTCTTTGCCTTTCTGTGTCTGCCTGTCTATCTTTACCTTTGTGTGTCTGTCTGTATGTCTTTACCTTTGTGTGTCTGTCTGTATGTCTTTGTCTATCTGTGTGTCTTTGTCTGTATAGTGACTCTGTTGATTTATAAACAGCTTTGATGTCTTTAATGGTTCTGTTGTTGTTTGAATGGCTCTGTTGGTGATTTAATGACTTAGGAACAGCTGACTCTGTTTTAATTGTTCTGATGTTGTCGTTTTGGCTCTTGTCATTGTCTGCTATCCACCTGATTTCTTTTCTATTTATTCAGATGAACTACGAAAGCTCAGTTGGTCTGGAATCATCTCTCGAAGTCGTCCCGTGACGTGGAAAATTCTTTCGGTCAGTTGGCAGATGCTGTCTTGATGTCTTGTTCTTGCTGCTTCTACTGTTGCTATGGCATTAGCATTGATTGCTGATGGAGGAAGTGGTATCAGTCTATGGCACTCTGAAGTCCAGGGGCGTCTATCCCCCCCCCAAGTCATTGGAGCAACGTCCCTTTCCCCCTCTTCTTCCCCCTCCCCGTTCCTTCCCCCCCTAATATGGTGGGACACATACTGACAGATCTTTGCCCCTATTTCTTGAATGGAGCATTTGCTCCAAGGTTTCTATGGTGTAGACGCCCCTGCTGAAGTCAGGCCCAACTGGAATAATTTGGTCCATGCAGGACAACCACCTGCTTATCCTGTCCCTCTTGGTACTGAGTCTTCTAGAGGTAAGCCATTTAGACAGGGCTCCCTGAAATGAATGTTTGCTGTTTCTCACATGTCGCTGCCATGTTTACAACTATCACTGACAGGATATCCTTTCTCTGATGTTGCTGCCATGTTTACAATTGTCACTGACAGGATGTCCTTTCTCTGATGTTGCTGCCATGTTTACAATTGTCACTGACAGGATATCCTTTCTCTGATGTTGCTGCCATGTTTACAATTGTCACTGACAGGATATCCTTTCTCTGATGTTGCTGCCATGTTTACAATTGTCACTGACAGGATGTCCTTTCTCTGATGTTGCTGCCATGTTTACAATTGTCACTGACAGGATATCCTTTCTCTGATGTTGCTGCCATGTTTACAATTGTCACTGACAGGATGTCCTTTCTCTGATGTTGCTGCCATGTTTACAATTGTCACTGACAGGATATCCTTTCTCTGATGTTGCTGCCATGTTTACAATTGTCACTGACAGGATGTCCTTTCTCTGATGTTGCTGCCATGTTTACAATTGTCACTGACAGGATATCCTTTCTCTGATGTTGCTGCCATGTTTACAATTGTCACTGACAGGATGTCCTTTCTCTGATGTTGCTGCCATGTTTACAATTGTCACTGACAGGATATCCTTTCTCTGATGTTGCTGCCATGTTTACAATTGTCACTGACAGGATGTCCTTTCTCTGATGTTGCTGCCATGTTTACAATTGTCACTGACAGGATATCCTTTCTCTGATGTTGCTGCCATGTTTACAATTGTCACTGACAGGATATCCTTTCTCTGATGTTGCTGCCATGTTTACAATTGTCACTGACAGGATGTCCTTTCTCTGATGTTGCTGCCATGTTTACAACTGTCACTGACAGGATGTCCTTTCTCTCATGTTGCTCCATGTTTACAACTGTCACTGACAGGATGTCCTTTCTCTGATATTGCTGCCATGTTTACAACTGTCACTGACAGGATGTCCTTTCTCTCATGTTGCTCCATGTTTACAACTGTCACTGACAGGATGTCCTTTCTCTGATATTGCTGCCATGTTTACAACTGTCACTGACAGGATGTCCTTTCTCTGATATTGCTGCCATGTTTACAACTGTCACTGACAGGATGTCCTTTCTCTGATATTGCTGCCATGTTTACAACTGTCACTGACAGGATGTCCTTTCTCTGATATTGCTGCCATGTTTACAATTGTCACTGACAGGATGTCCTTTCTCTGATGTTGCTCCATGTTTACAACTGTCACTGACAGGATGTCCTTTCTCTGATATTGCTGCCATGTTTACAACTGTCACTGACAGGATGTCCTTTCTCTGATATTGCTGCCATGTTTACAACTGTCACTGACAGGATGTCCTTTCTCTGATATTGCTGCCATGTTTACAACTGTCACTGACAGGATGTCCTTTCTCTCATGTTGCTGCCATGTTTACAACTGTCACTGACAGGATGCCCCTTCTCTAATGTTTCTGCCATGTTTACAACTGTCACTGACAGGATGTCCTTTCTCTGATATTGCTGCCATGTTTACAACTGTCACTGACAGGATGTCCTTTCTCTCATGTTGCTGCCATGTTTACAACTGTCACTGACAGGATGTCCCTTCTCTAATGTTGCTGCCATGTTTACAACTGTCACTGACAGGATGTCCCTTCTCTAATGTTGCTGCCATGTTTACAACTGTCACTGACAGGATGTCCTTTCTCTAATTATGCTGCCATGTTTACAACTGTCACTGACAGGATGTCCTTTCTCTAATGTTGCTGCCATGTTTACAACTGTCACTGACAGGATGTCCTTTCTCTAATGTTGCTGCCATGTTTACAACTGTCACTGACAGGATGTCCCTTCTCTAATGTTGCTGCCATGTTTACAACTGTCACTGACAGGATGTCCTTTCTCTAATTATGCTGCCATGTTTACAACTGTCACTGACAGGATGTCCTTTCTCTAATGTTGCTGCCATGTTTACAACTGTCACTGACAGGATGTCCCTTCTCTAATGTTGCTGCCATGTTTACAACTGTCACTGACAGGATGTCCTTTCTCTAATTATGCTGCCATGTTTACAACTGTCACTGACAGGATGTCCTTTCTCTAATGTTGCTGCCATGTTTACAACTGTCACTGACAGGATGTCCTTTCTCTAATTATGCTGCCAGGTTTACAGTTGTCATTGACAAGACGTCCTTTCTCACACGTTGCTGCCATGTTTAATTAAATGTTACAGTTGAATGTTAATGAAATATTACAGTCGAATGCTAATGAAATGCTACAGTCGAATGCTAATGAAATGTCAACTGCCAGTTACTTTGTACATGTGTTTAGGGTTATCTGCCTCCAATCGTCGAGCGACATGAGTCGATCCTGGAACGCAAGCGACTGGAGTATCACAAGTACATTGAACAGTACTACAGCACACGACACCAAGAGATTCATCAGGAAACTTACAGACAGGTCAGCAGAGGTCAAGACACACAACTTGGCTGCTGTTGATGGGAGATTTCATCTGGTTAGGGTATATAGCACCAGGAAGTGAAGTGGCTTTGGTTATAGGGAAATGTCAAGCTGATTGCAGAGAATGTCGTGGATTTCAGTGCCATTTTTGGCCTCAGCCATGTAAATATTATTATTATTAATTACTGATGATTTCTGTCACCTCTGACCAAGTGCTTCTGGCATATTGTTTGAAGCAAAGCAAAGTGATAAGGAGTTTAGCTTCTTATCTATTTTGTTTTCAGATCTAGCAAGTTTAAGCGCATACTAAATGCTATAGATGGATAAAAGGCTAAAATTGATGTCATGAGACATGGCTGTTCATTAAAGAAACAAAGAAATGAGCTGTGAAGAATTTCTGGTGTTAGGGAAGTTCTGCTAAACCGTCATCAGGTGATGAGTTTATGATTTGGTTACGTCTGTTCTACAGATTCAGACCGACGTTCCGAGAATGAGTCCCCTCATTCCACTCTTTCAACAGGAACTTGTACAAGAGGTATTCCTTTGTCTCTGATTCATATCAACATTAGTGCACAATAAATGATTTCATGTTAATGTAAGCTTTGGCAAAGAAACATTGAGAAAAATTGTCCGAATGAGAGTATGGTTGCCAATTGTTATCAGTCATCATCATCTATGGAATGTCCTCTTGGGAGAGGAGTTGCTGGTACAGTATTATTAAGTGTTATTAGTTGTGAACAGTTAAAATGTAAGAGTTAATTATGAGACAATACTTTTGATTAGGCAATGGCTTTTTAGGATGATCAGAAAAGGGACTACATAAGTGTGCCAATACCTTCCCCTAATTTTTTCTCAGTTTTTGTAAATGTCGGAATTTAAATGCTACAGAGTTAATTGTTAATTATTAAAAACTAATAATGAAGAAGTAAATAAGTAAGCGAGGAGAGGCGAGTTATTCTGTGAATCCTTTGTTGTTGTTGTGTAGATATTTGAGAGGATTCTGTACATCTGGTCGATAAGACATCCAGCAAGTGGTTACGTCCAGGGCATCAACGATCTCGTTACGCCGTTCTTCATCGTCTTTCTCTCTGAATACGTCACAAATGGTAGGTCACCAAGTAGCGCAACAGAATCGTCGCAGGGAGGTCTGCTAAGTGCAATCATGTCGAGGGGTGTTGTCAGGGGCGTCTACACCATAGAAACCTTGGAGCAAATGCTCCATCCAAGAAATAGGGGGGGAAAGATCTGTCCGTGTGTGCGCCACCATTTTAGGGGGGGGGGAAAGAACGGGAAGGGGGGAAGAAGAGGGGGAAAAGGGACGTTGCTCCAATGACTTAGGGGGGGATAGACGCCCCTGGGTGTTGTAGATGGGCTGGAGATGATAATAATAAGACGATTTATATAGCGCCGTAGCAAAGCCAAGGTTGAAGAAAAAGGCGCAGTACATGAGTTACAAAAGTCAATGACAGTCATACGAAAGTTAAAAAGATATGTCTTCAGGTGCGATTTTAATGACTCCAGAGATGGCGCATTCTTAACGTGGTCAGGAAGATTGTTCCACGCAGATGTAGGGTGACACAGCGGTCGATAGGTTAGAGTGCTCGACCTGTAATGCGTAGAGTACGGGTTTGAGCCTCCACTTAGATGATTGCTGTGTCAGGACCTGGAGTAAGTTCTTCACTCACAGTTGCTCTGTGCCATCGATGTGTGGTCATGTGCACTTCTGGACTTTGTTAGCAGGGCAATATGAAATACAGTTGTATTGTTTAAACATTGTGGACAGGATGAATGAGAGTAACTGAAATAGCTCTTGTGTATGTCTTGTACTAGTGATAGGAAGACAGATGCAGTGAGTTGAGGTAGAGAGAAAACAAGCTGTCACGAAACTGAAACAGTTTGAAGGAGGAAGAGACGAGGATCAATGTTCGTCTCACACCCCAGTCATTAGTTAGCAATTGTTATTTCAAGTAGGGGATAACCGGAAATCGCCTCAGACATGTGCCTGGGCCGAATATCCTGTTTTTCAACACTATTAGGCAAATACTGTACACATAAATAGTTGCAAATAAAATTTAAACTTATTCAATAAAAAGTACAGAAAACACACCAACACCGCAAGCCCACAACAGAAGTCAAGTTCAGTTCATTATTTATTTCTAAAATTGAAAATGTGTTAGTCAGTTATTACAAGTACAACAATTTATTTCGATAATTTTTATTACATGAAAATGCGAAGCTTCATATATGGAACAAATGGTATTCAGTTCGTACCCGGATCCGGCAAATAGTACATCCAAATACTCGGATTCGGTACTCGGTGTAAAATGTCTACCCAGTTATGCCCAAATTTTAAGACTTGAAACTGAAAGATAAATGTAATCATTCTAATTGCAATCACAGATTTGTATTATATTGTATCTAGAAATTTATAAAGCGCTTCTACTATTCAGAGGCGCTCTCAGCACAGAAGCCCTGGGGAAAGAGAAATATAGTGCCTCTTCAAGAGAGGCTCATAGGAGACGCTTTTGACATTGTCCAGCAGAATGTTTTTCCAGCAGTTATAGAATAGTGGTAGAGAAAAGCTAAGGACCTCATGTCATAGGCTGCTAGGAAACTGTTGAGAAAGGTGGGCCAATTACCACGAAGCTTATGTGCTACAACGTGAAGTGTTGACTGCAAGGTGACCTGGTTATCTAACGAGGAATAGGTGAGACAGAGAGACAACCACTCGGCAAAACCAGACAGACTGCAGACAATTATACAATGTTATACATATATGCATCGCAGGTCTTTAATTATGAGTTTAATGAGAATTGTTGAAAATCACATACTGCTAAATTTATACTGAAACGACTCACTTTCCACTGTAGCACCACACCATATCTGTCGGCGTAATCCTCCCCGGATTCTCACCTGGCCCTAAAACTTAACCCGACTCTTTCGAACCTGAATTCATGAAATGTCGGATTTGCATCACATTACAACTCAAGTGAAAATGAAACACTATTTTCAAACTGGGACATTGTATTGTATATTGTATTGTATTAACGAATTTATAAAGCGCCTCTCGCAGTACAACCTAATCAGAGGCGGTCGGGACATTGTATCTACAAGCATCATAACCTGTAGAATTGGTCAGTGTAGAAATGAGCTGTGTTCTTCCTCTATGACCTATATATATAGCATCGTTTCTTTGTCTGCTGCAGATGTGAATGTCGAATCGGTCGAGGTGTCATCAATTGCTGGTGCCAGTCTGCAGTGCTTGGAGGCTGACTGCTTCTGGTGCTTCTCTCGACTGCTTGATGGCATCCAGGACAACTACACATTCGCCCAACCGGGAATTCAGACGAGAATCAATTCGCTCAAGGAACTCGTCAGTCGCATCGACAGTTAGTAATTACCCATCTGTCACACGTTCATCTGCTTTTTTAAATGCATCTTCTTGGGTTTTTAGGCCTGGGTTAAGCATGCTTAAGTTTTTTATTTAGTAAAAGAAAATGAAGTGTTTTCTCTATAGATTGATTGATGCTTTTGTGCTTTACAATAAACGCTGCTATACGAGTTCCGTTTTAGTTTCATGGCCTTTGCCAAGCTTGTTTCAAATTCATTCGCTCTTTGATTGTCGTTTTTGCCAGATTTCCTGCTCTTTGCACAGAAGACATGAATGTATGTAAGAGAGAGTTTAACTGATTGTCTTACATGTCATGTTTTGGTTGTCGTTTTCTGCCACAGACAATCTGCATCGTCATCTGGAGCGTCACAAAGTGGAATATCTTCAGTTTTCCTTTCGCTGGATGAACAATCTCTTGATGCGAGAGTTACCTCTGCGCTGCGTCATACGCCTCTGGGACACCTACCTGGTAGGAGAAAACTACCTCCCTGATAGTGAAAAACTACCTACCTGGTAGGAAAAAACTACCTGCCTATTAGGAAAAAACTACCTCCTTAGTAGGAAAAATTACCTGCCTGGTAGGAGCAAACTACCTACCTTGTATGGTAGGAATAAACTACCTCCCCGATAGGAAAAACTACCGCCTTATAGGAGAAAACTACCTGCCTGGTAGGAGAAAAGTACCTACCTGGTAGGAGAAAAGTACGTGCCTGGCAGGAGAAAACTATCTGCCTGGTAGGAAAAAATACCTCCCAAGTAGGAAAAATTACCTGCCTGGTAGGATAAAACTACCTGCCTGGTAGGAGAAAACTATCTGCCTGGTAGGAAAAAAATACCTCTCTAGTAGAAAAAAGTACCGGCCTGGTAGGAGAAAACTACCTGCCTGGTAGGAGAAAACTATCTGCCTGGTAGGAAAAAAATACATCTCTAGTAGAAAAAGTACCGGCCTGGTAAGATAAAACTACCTGCCTGAGTGAAAATACATAGAAAACTAAAGACGTTTGTGTTTATTAGTTTAGCAAATTATTTTATCCCTGAATCTTCTTTTGCCAAATTGTAAAGGTTGTAGTTTCCGTTTTATTAGGTCTAGTTGGGCATTGTTTATTTTGTGTAACTGTGAAGGAAGCTGATCTACCAATAAGCAGTTGTCAGTGTTGCTGTAGTTGACATTTGATTGTTGTTGTTGCCAGTCTGAGCCGGATGGCTTTGCATCATTCCATCTGTACGTCTGTGCAGCGTTTCTGACCAGATTCTCTCCAGAACTCCAGTACGAACAAGATTTCCACGTAAGCCTCCTCCAAGATCTTGCATTTACTAATGCTAGACGTTAATCTTACTTGACGTCGTTTGGATTTTAACTTTCTTTATCTCTTTATCGCCTCATTTGCATCTCGTGGTAATTTTTTCGCTGTTGTCATTTGTTAACCCTTTAGGTTGTTTCTAATGATAGAATACAGAATTTGTCTGGCTGTGCTCTTCAGTTGGCCAAAACATTTATGTAGAGCTTTTGTGCCTCTCAAAAGCACTTCTTGCATGACTATCTAATGCATCTAAAAAGTATGACTTTAGGTAACCTGAAATTGTGTATTGATTTAGAGAGTACACATATTGAAAGGAAGATTCTTCCAAGAGGAAAAAGGTCCAATGCAGGAGAAAGCATTTTGTTGACTTTTTTTGGAAGGAGGAGGGTCAGGCAACAGAAGTAGTTCTGTCGTTTATTTGTCCGTCTTAGGGTCTGATGCTGATGCTGCAGAACTTGCCAACGCATCACTGGACGGACGTCGAGATCGGTCTCGTGTTGGCCGAGGCATATCGCCTCAAGTACACGTTTGCCGATGCACCAAAGCACTTTCGAAATGACAGTCTCGCAGGAACGAATGCCACGAGCTAACGACCGCCACAACAGCAGACGCACGAAGACAGTGTATCGTGCAACAACTGTCGGCTGTTTTGTCTTATGTTTGCCTACCTATGTACCTATATACAATGTGTGTTTAGTTTGAGTCTGCTCAGCCCGTCTCGCCGCCTCCGAGCAGCGTAGCAGTTTGCTCTGTTGGGAGAGATTGGAGAACACTGTACTTTGGTGTGCTGGTGGGGGATGTGTCGTGTGTCTGGTAGACAGTGAGCAATGGATTGGAGAGTTTCTTAGAGGAGGGATGGGTCATAACAGAGCATGCTTCTTAGGCAATTGCAGGTTTCTAATCAAAACAAGAACAGTAGTCTGATATTACGCTAGACATGTGACAGACGCCATTTAATTCAGTCTCAGAATTTCCACCTCTGCATTTTATGTGCATGTTTTTCACACGCACTTTGCACCATGGAGGGAATGGGAAATCTACGACGATTTATCGTTTGTCATGTGACATATCATACGAACAAAATGGGGAGGAAGCGTAAAGTTCAAACAGACATTGTCAACTTTATAAAGTTTAAAGTAGGCTAATTAGTAGCTGTGATCTCGAAAATTAATTAATTAGTTTTCCACCCAATTAAATGGTAATCCACTAACACATGGACAGACAAATGGTTTCTTACTGAAAACAGATGTTGGCATAAAAGAAATTTTCCACCTAATTGGCCTTTGTAAAGCACAGTTGTCTTCAAAATACGACTTTTCCGGTCTCTCCATTTCCAAAGTCCCAGACTTTATGCTTGAATCATAAGGAACCGCTCAAACATCAGTCCAGTAAAAGACACAAATAGCCGACACTGGTGCACAGTGTCATCTATCAGGTTGACATAGTAGCCATGTTCAGGAGATCAGAATAGATATCACTGGTATTTCTAATGATATTTAAACTTTCTTCACCAATAAAATATCTTAAATCCGTGCCGATTTGAAATTGTTGGAAGTGGATTGTCTGCCATGTTCACCACTTATAAACCATAAAGAAGAAGATGGTTCTGCATTTCCTAAGACGTCATCACATGAACAGGTAGCTGAAGCAAATGAACCTCAGACGGAAGCAGTCAGAAGGACGCCGTCTTCTCACTCCAAAATCCAACGTCTCTACTTCACAGACGATGTTTCGTGACACTTATACTCGTCGGCCGATAAGAAGACGTTACGCATGACTGTGGTTACGGTTGACTGCTTCGCGTCTGTTTCATATCGTGGGAGAGTTGCGAACAAAGAGTCGGTCCTCTTCCTTCTTTATCCAGCGCAGAAGTTTCTCCATTCCGTTGGCTGCGTTCGGTTTCGAGACGAGTGGCGTAAATGCAATGTACAACTCGAAGCCAGACGTCACCTTCAAGAACAACAACAATCAGGAGTCAAGTTCAAGACTCGCAATCAACTGCTACAAGTTAGTGTAGTCTCAATGGTCAGAGTCTGCCAACACTTATGAAAATACAATAGTCCACGAGGAGTTAATTGAATATGAGCGCATCTGTAAGGTACTTAAGAGGAGATGCTATATTCAGTGTCCTGATACAGGTGTAGGTACATATTAAAACAACCAAGGGACACAGTTCAGTACAGCTGACGAATGTGGTGCTCTAAAAGTCCGATTAGGTAAGATCTGTGAACCAGTGCAAGAAATCCACAGTCCTAATAATCGAGATCTGTGTCTTGTCTGTCCATCTGTTGTTAACCTCTCACTATCTCCTCTACACCTTTAACATACTAAGTATTCAGAGTAAGACTTTGTTGCATCAAAATTCAACGGACCGTCATCCGCACCAGATGCATATCTTGACTCCACTGAAATTACACTGCGTCCAACAATACTTGAGGTTCAGTAAGCACACATGAAAATCTGGCACTATGTTGCTAACTTACTAAATGATGCATCAGATGCTGCAGTCCAATATATTTAGCTTTATCTCCGAGCTGCTATATAAATTGACCAAAGAAACAAATTATCTTGTCCATAACTTACCCAGCCAAGTACGGCCTCGAATTTTCCGATGTGGAAGAGCTGTCGACTGGGTCGGAGAGGGCTGTGAAGGCGCTGGTGAACGTATTGATAGAGTGACAGCAGGCGATCCTGCTCGGCCCGGGTCACGTACGGCGCTTCGTACGTTGGACTTGTGAATAGAGAGGCACTCTTGGATTTGTAGAGGAAATGCCGGATCTCAGGAATGCCGATGTCGCTCGCCTTGTACTTGTGTTGCTCCAGAGAATCAGTGATTGCTTTTAAGCAACCCAAATGCCTCAGTTTCTACACAAATGGCAAAATATGCACTCAGAAACGAATTTCATTAGAAAAAAGGATGACCGACAAACTAAAGTTTGCGTGTCCTCATTCCTCATATAATCAAAGTCTATTATTGTCAAGACAATTAATATCTGGCGCCTTGTAACTACCTCTCAAACGCATTGCACACATGACTGACTTTCAACAATCAATTGATCTTCAGGGCATTGTGATAATGGTGCTTTAGAAGTCACTGAATTAGATCAGATTGAATTCAACAAGTGCATTGTCAGACAGTTCAAATCTTAATTAATTAAAACAGATGAATATGCATAATTAAGTATCTGATACAGATCTGGAGCTCAACTACACGTGTAGCGTACTCTACGACCCTCTTAAAACTGTTCCTCGTTAGCACAAATGTTCATCATCAGTCATCATCACTATGTCGTTGTCACTTGTCAGTGACCATAACTCTGATGACAACCTGCATTGAAACATCGATTGATAGAAAGACAAACCTCTGAGATTAAACTGTGGCTGTTGGACAAGATATGGAAGAGGTTTTCATTGACGGTAATCATCAGAAGACAGACGTTAAACGTTTCATCGAGGTAAGAGATATGTGCGTACAGGAAACCACTGACGGAAATAATGACACAAAACAACAGAATTAATGACACAAACGACTATGCAAGAACAACTACTAATTATTACTATTATTAATCACTATTTTATACAAGTATCAGTATTCGTTTCCTAGGGAAAACTGTGACAATAAGAAACTAAAGTAAATGACTGCATCGGTTACAAACAATAAGAATGTTTTAATCAGAGGAACGAAGAAGGCATTTGCTAATTGAAGACTGAATTGTTTGAGGCAGAAAGACAAACGATCGATCGATGGACAGAACGTCCATCAGAACATGAAATTGCAGCCAGAAGAAGATGAAAACTGTTCAGTTGAACAAAAATCAGTCAAAAGATTCACATTCACTCGCTTAGATAGTATGAGCAGAGTGATGACATCAGTTTGAAGCAATGAGCAGTAAATTCAATCTCAGACCAAATGCCGTCAAAAGAAGAAGATCCACAGAAGTCCCTGATCAATGAACCAAAATCAGATCCAACTCATTTGATTGATAAACCGAACGAATTGATCAATGAACAAAGAAACTATGCAATCAGAACCATTTCAGATCCATTCGTTCAAAGTTGCTCTACTCTGAATGCAGGCTCTGAAGCATCAGCGCAAATGAAATGAACTGGACTTAAGAAATGAGGCGATTACTTTGGTTCGAACTTCGGCAGACAGATGGGAGTCCACGTCTCGCTCGTTTTCAGCGACTCAGAGGCGGTCAACAGATTGCAGATGAGGTGGATTTCTATCGGATGCAGGACGTAGTTCCTCAGCCGAACCAACATCACAAGTTGATTGTCAGCAATCAGAATAGCAAACACGAGATCCTGCAAAGACAAAAGCTTCAATCGTTAACACAATCAGTCTTTATGGATTATTTCTACTCTCCTACTAAACTCAACTGTGAAATTATTATTTCAACTCAGGACCATGTCGCACATTTATATAGTGCCTCTTCAGGGAGAACTACTCAGAGGTGGAGCATGCTTTGGAGGAATCTCTACAGCGGTCTCTAAACAATTAAGTTACCTATTATCATGTGCAAAACTAAATTATCATTTATATCAATTGCTTAAAGCACAATCTGAAAAATTTTGAGAAATTAGAAAACCAACGTCAAGCAGAGGCCAGAGTAAAATCTTGGGTCGTGACACAAACGTGATATAAGCAAAGATGGTCCCATGTTGGGCCTTGTGTAGTAAATGATTGAAAATTAAGATAATTACTTGTTAACAGAAAAGTTAATGATTACAATCCTTTCCAACAGACGTTTCAGTGAAAGCTAAGAATCCTTTCAGGACGTTTGTATTTCGGTTGATTGGTCCAATGACAAGAAAAGCAGGATTCTCATCATTTTGTAATCGATGTGGAAACAAGAAGAACATCTGCTGCAGCAGCAACTGACTAACCTTGACCTTGGAATGTTGGACCATTGTCTGCGCAATCGTGTCACGCATGAAGAGTTCAAGTGGCAGGCAGCGTACGGCGCCGAGCATGAAGCACGGGTCGTGGTCCGTTGCATCGAGGAGGCTGTTGAACTGGCGCTCGGCTCCAGACAGCATCCGTCGCAGATCGTAGTTCTTGTGGAGGTCGAAGATGTTTCGGATGCGCTTGGCCGTCAGAGTGCTGATTATCTGGTAGTAGATGTACATCAGTTGCATCGTCAGCTGATGCTGAGACTCTGTGGTGTCAGATGCAGACACGAGGATGAGCGGCTCACGAGCCAAGAAGACGAACTTATGGTTACCAGCGACAATGCAGAGCAGTGTGTCCCTTGGCTCAGCCATGTGTAAGAAGTACATGACAAGAGTCTGAAGAACTCCCATCAGAGCCGCCTGATGGTCCTCATCACCATACCTACAATGAAATCCAGATGGCAGCCACATAACGACAGCTCTGACCAGGTCAACCACATTCGTCCAGCTGATACCAGTGCAACTGGTCAGTGGTCAGTGAAGTAGTAAGAGGTGTTTGAGAACTGCTTCCTACCAGATTTTCTATCAGTCTGATGAGGATAGGTCAGCAACATGTCAAACGAAGGAACATATGTACACACATTATGAAATTTATGCAAACATAACAATGCAGGTCCATTCGCAGATACACACATGCAGATGTAGCTCTGAAGAGACAAGACGGTTTAACCTTTACCGATGAGAGGGATTAGTTTTCCATACATTTTAGTGCACGCTCATCGTTCAAATTATGTTAATAAAGTCAATCCACACGACACACACACATAAACACACTGGCATTTCTGTCACAATCTGGTTTAAATGGCAGATTTGTTGGAGAAGGAAAGCTAATTCAAAGATTATCAAAAACCCATGGGACACTAAAACAGGCAAATACAGACTCTCACATCATATCATATTTGGAGATTTGTGTAACTCCGCTCACAGCTGCAGCCATTCTCAACCATTGCCAGTGCGAAGGCCCCGAGAAAAGATTAAGGTAAATTAAGACTGAAAGGGATGTAGAAAAGAGTTGCAGAAAATATGGTCGCATGTAGAGGGGAAGGAAGAACATTCCACAGCCTGGAGGACCCTATGTTGGTAAAAGATCTAGTCTGAGCCAGAATGATCCTGGCACGTGGAACAAAGAGAACAAGTTGCTTAAGACAACGGAGAGATCAGTGAGAAGCTACAGTGTATATCAAAACATCCCTGAGATATTTGGGAGAAGTACCCAGTTTGGACTTAAGGACCAGAACAAGAACTTTAATTGAATGTGGGCCAGGAGAGGGAGCCAGTGAAGTTGATTGACCATATATGATGATATGTGGGAAAATTTAGGAAGACGAGCAATCAGTCTGGTGGCAGCATTAAGAACTGACTGGATAGGAGACTCTGCCAAGCAGATGTATTTTGAAACAAGTTCCAAAGGTTGGCAGCAGTAAAACATTGGCAGAAAGGGTTTGCAGTTTTAAAAGCTTTTTAGACAAAGACATCCACTGGATTAAAAACTAAAAGCACCATGGATATGCTGAGAATCCATCCACCATGGCAGAACATCCATTCAAGTGACCTCATCATCCATTCAAGTGACCTCATCATCCATTCAAGTGACCTCATCATCCATTCAAGTGACCTCATCATCCATTCAAGTGACCTCATCATCCATTCAAGTGACCTCATCATCCATTCAAGTGACCTCATCATCCATTCAAGTGACCTCATCATCCATTCAAGTGACCTCATCATCCATTCAAGTGACCTCATCATCCATTCAAGTGACCTCATCATCCATTCAAGTGACCTCATCATCCATTCAAGTGACCTCATCATCCATTCAAGTGACCTCATCATCCATTCAAGTGACCTCATCATCCATTCAAGTGACCTCATCATCCATTCAAGTGACCTCATCATCCATTCAAGTGACCTCATCATCCATTCAAGTGACCTCATCATCCATTCAAGTGACCTCATCATCCATTCAAGTGACCTCATCATCCATTCAAGTGACCTCATCATCCATTCAAGTGACCTCATCATCCATTCAAGTGACCTCATCATCCATTCAAGTGACCTCATATACTCTGCTGACCTTGTATAGATTGGCTTTCCAGCATAACTCATGATGAAGACGTGTTTCTTGTGTTCTCTCCACGCAGAACTCCTCCAGTCGTCTTCCTCTCCCGCTTCCTCCACCTCCTCTCGCGCTCCATTCACCAGTTTCTACCAACATACACAGCAGAACACATCACTGTAAAATGTTGTCCTCAATTCTTCACTTCCTCACAGCGCTTTGGAGTCGTATCAGAGGCACTGGATGCAACGGAATATGTAAGAAAACACAGCACCTTTCAAGCACCTACCAAAAGCACCAACTGCACATGTATCTGACTGATCGAAACAACTCAAGTGTCTTAAGACAAACACGAAATGTGTTTCAGCTGATAAATCTACAAATTATATGAGAAACAATCAACAGAATGAATGGAAAGCGAGAAGTCAACCTGACAGCTGTTGGCAGAACCTCTGTCTTCATCGTCATCGGTTGTGACTGACAGTGGCGTGTCAGCTCTTGCGTCATCAGACTTTATATCATCACTTGCACTTCCTGCCAAAAGCACCAGACACATAATGCACTAAGAAAATTAGATATAATCAAGTTATTTCTGTGCAGCCAGTTTGCAATATTTTCAAGCCACATCAAACCAAATCAGAAAGCCATTTAAGAAAAGCTTGGTCGAGATAGACTAGAAGATGATTGGTGGAGCAAATACTAACCGGGAGGAGGGTAACTTGCTCAATCTCAAGTGCAATTAAGGATTAACGCCTTATACCCTCATATCAATCATGGAATTTATATAGCGCCTCTTCAAGGGCTCTACTCAGAGGCACTTCCAAACCAGGCCTGATCAAAGAGAATAGTAGAAAAGCATATCCGCTATGCTAGACCGTGAGCTACATACGCCTAAAGAGATCCCTTTCGATATTTCGGCAGGATTTAAATTAATAGGAATTGCAAAATTGCAGTTTTCGAAAGGCTGTCATCTGATCGGAGGTTCAGACGTCCAACACGAAAGTCCAGTTTGTATATGGCTGACACGGGCAATCACTGTTGAAAAACGACCGAAAGTAAAACATTCCGATGAAACCGATTATCACGACTGTAAAGACCGAACGGTCCACAAATAGATATCTTCTAAGTCTAAATCGAAACCGGCGTACCTTCGGCTCTGGTGGCGGGGGGCGGAGCATTTCTGCCGTCTCCCGAGTCGAGAAACGCAGAAAAGTCTTCAAATGAATTCGAGTGCACTAGGATGGATCCCACACTGGCTCCCGGTTCTTCGCCTTCGAGAATATCTTCGTTCTCTATCATATTCCTCATTATATCCTCTTTCACTCTGTCGTTAACATTTTCAATCGGCTGTTGTTGACACCCGACCACAGCAGCCGCCATATTTTGTGACATGGAGCAACATAGACGACATATTTAATTTGAGATTCAACATATTTCTTATGACTTTTATTCGCCGATTGCGCCATCTAGCCGTATAATGATTATATTTTACACAAATAATTAATGCAGTTTAGGCTACTTCCACGCCAAGGCATCAGATGGCGGACTGGAAGTGCCACGCCTGCGATATACAATACCACCGCTCAAGGCCCGTCACATGACCAAGGTGGAGGAGTCGCGAGACCTGATTATGCAGAGCGTGGCTACAAGTCCACTCTTTCTGGGGCGAGAAGCTACGAGGTGTGCAAAGACGGTAAGGGTGGTTGGTCGGGAGCTGAGCAGCAGCAAGGATGCAAATGACTTTCTGGCGACCTAGCTGCACGCATCTGTGGATGGTCGGAACCTCAAGCAGCAGGAACAAACGCCTCGTGTAAACTCCTGGGTGACCGATGGGTCTGCCCTCCTTTCGGGAGGCGACTTCATCCAGGGAGTCAGAGTGAGGGGAACCTGTTGCCGTCTGCGGAGCGCGGTTCACGCGGACGGCGAACGGGTCCAGTATGGGTGACGCTGGGTGCAATGCTCAAGGCACTCTAGCTCACATCTCCCAAAGCTGTGCGAGGATCCACCCTCTCCCGTGTAATAGGCATAAGTCGGTGCTTGATCTGATTGGCAAAAGGATCGAGACAAAGGGTCACTGGGTGATCCATGAGCCGGTTATACCTACTGGAGTTGGAAGCAGCAAGCCTGACTTGATTGCCCTGGTGGACGAGTTGCCTATGTCGTTGGCGTCACCATTACCACGGACTAAAATGACATGAGTGGTCCATATGAGGAGAAGATCTGCTATTATGCTAGACTTCATGCCATTGATTGGGTGGCCAATGTCCTATCCAGGGGGAGGGGGCGTGTGTGTTTGGGGCGGTAGTTCTGAACTGGCGAGGAGCACTCCACCATGCCTCGTCAATCCTCATCCGCAAGCTGAAAGTGGCGCTGCTAATGAAGCCATCATGTCGTGCCGGGTATTGACTTACACCTCAAACATGTTCCGACACTTCACCCGGTCAACAGTGAGGGGTCCGAGGACGCCGGACGTTAATGCAGCCTAAGCACTGCGTTCTTGAAAAGGCAGCCTAAGCACTGCGTTCTTGAAAAGGCAGCCTAAGCACTGCGTTCTTGAAAAGGTAGCCTAAGCACTGCGTTCTTGAAAAGGCAGCCTAAGCACTGCGTTCTTGAAAAGGCAGCCTAAGCACTGCGTTCTTGAAAAGGTAGCCTAAGCACTGCGTTCTTGAAAAGGCAGCCTAAGCACTGCGTTCTTGAAAAGGTAGCCTAAGCACTGCGTTCTTGAAAAGGCAGCCTAAGCACTGCGTTCTTGAAAAGGTAGCCTAAGCACTGCGTTCTTGAAAAGGCAGCCTAAGCACTGCGTTCTTGAAAAGGTAGCCTAAGCACTGCGTTCTTGAAAAGGCAGCCTAAGCACTGCGTTCTTGAAAAGGCAGCCTAAGCACTGCGTTCTTGAAAAGGTAGCCTAAGCACTGCGTTCTTGAAAAGGTAGCCTAAGCACTGCGTTCTTGAAAAGGCAGCCTAAGCACTGCGTTTTTGAAAAGGCAGCCTAAGCACTGCGTTCTTGAAAAGGTAGCCTAAGCACTGCGTTCTTGAAAAGGCAGCCTAAGCACTGCGTTCTTGAAAAGGCAGCCTAAGCACTGCGTTCTTGAAAAGGCAGCCTAAGCACTGCGTTCTTGAAAAGGTAGCCTAAGCACTGCGTTCTTGAAAAGGCAGCCTAAGCACTGCGTTCTTGAAAAGGCAGCCTAAGCACTGCGTTCTTGAAAAGGCCATGTATAGTATACCCATCTCGGACCAAGTACGAAGGTCCAACGCGGTCGACCCGCAAAGCGACAATACGCGAGTGAGTCCTGGTCTCGATTGCTCGCCAACCCGGAGGCGCTAATTGCCCTGGGGTCAGCTCGGCCTGGCTACCAGCTGCTTGCCTTCCTCAACAGAGGAAGGCACAAACTCTTTATGGGCGGGTATCCCACTATTTTATACCTACCTGGGGATCCTTGATACCTGGGTGAAAATAATAGTAATCAGAAGAAGAATAACGCTAATAATGTATCGGACTCGGGTGGGTTCTTCCTTAGTCACCTATTAGAGGCCACAGAGAAGCGAATCCGCTCTCTTCCGGCGGCGCTGCCTTTGCCCTGTTGCAGCGATTCTGATCAATGCCTCGTTTGCCTCCCTTGACGAGACGTTGTCGCATCAGATGAGTTTTCTTTTTCTCCGGCAATTTGAAATCCTGATGAATCATATTTCAGAAAAAATAATAAAAGGATAACAATAGTGATCCTGATGATAGTGAAAACATCGGTGAAAAACTCTTCAATCTATAAGGGAGCTGTTGGCTGTTGCCATAGTAAGCATGGGCGTCCGGAGAGGGGCGCAAGGGGGCGCATTTAAGGGAGCTGTTGCTATAGTAAGGGAGCTGTTGCTATAGTAAGGGAGCTGTTGCTATAGTAAGGGAGCTGTTGCTATAGTAAGGGAGCTGTTGCTATAGTAAGGGAGCTGTTGCTATAGTAAGGGAGCTGTTGCTATAGTAAGGGAGCTGTTGCTATAGTTAGGGAGCTGTTGCTATAGTAAGGGAGTTGTTGCTATAGTAAGGGAGCTGTTGCTATAGTAAGGGAGCTGTTGCTATAGTAAGGGAGCTGTTGCTATAGTAAGGGAGCTGTTGCTATAGTTAGGGAGCTGTTGCTATAGTAAGGGAGCTGTTGCTATAGTAAGGGAGCTGTTGCTATAGTAAGGGAGCTGTTGCTATAGTAAGGGAGCTGTTGCTATAGTAATGGAGCTGTTGCTATAGTAAGGGAGCTGTTGCTATAGTTAGGGAGCTGTTGCTATAGTAAGGGAGCTGTTGCTATAGTAAGGGAGCTGTTGCTATAGTAAGGGAGCTGTTGCTATAGTAAGGGAATGTTGCTATAGTTAGGGAGCTGTTGCTATAGTAAGGGAGCTGTTGCTATAGTAAGGGAGCTGTTGCTATAGTAAGGGAGCTGTTGCTATAGTAAGGGAGCTGTTGCTATAGTAAGGGAGCTGTTGCTATAGTTAGGGAGCTGTTGCTATAGTAAGGGAGCTGTTGCTATAGCAAGGGAGCTGTTGCTATAGCAAGGGACCTGTTGCTATAACCAAATGGCTGCGTTGAAAATAAGCTATGCAGTTGTTGCAGCAATTAACATGAATTAGTCCAAAAATGAAGCAGGCACAGTATAAATTTTCAGAAGGCCCTTCGTAATTCTACCCGATCTCGATGAAGCAGCAGAAACTGTCGTCCTCGTTGCTATTGTTATTGTTGTCGTTGTTATTGTCATTGCTGTTGTTGTTGTTGTTGTTGCTGTTGTTGTTCTTCTTCTTCTTCTTTGACAAATAACAGATTTTGACTAAAACAGAGAAATTTCGCTTATGGAGATTAGGGCAGCGTGGTCATCTAAGTTTTCTTATTCAGCGCCTCCAGCGATCAATTTTATGCATCGCCTTTCCTTCTGCTGTTGACCGAGATGGCTACGAAGACGAGCCAAAAGGAGTGGCACAGTTCCAACTTTGTTTTGTCGCGGGATTTCTTATAGAAACTGAAACTATTCGTAGAATAAAATATATAATTGATCGCTTCAAAATAGTTTTGTGCAGCATATAAAGTACAGCATGCATAATTCAATATCCATCGTCATTCGCCAATTAAAGTACTTATAGGAAGTATATCGAGTACTTAATGAAGACATTGATTGTTCGCTGTCCAGTCGCTAGATGTAGACGGAGTCTACTGGTGGCGGCGCTGATTTGTGAGATCGTCTGTGAATGCGGAGTGACGTTGCACGGCGCAGCCTCGAAGTATTCTTCGTCCCTGCTGTCGCCATAGCAACCCCAGGAGGAGCTGACGTCATCGTTTCGCGAGAGTTGTGCGAGACGAGCAGAGACTGCGGACGATGATGAGGGTGTGCACTGGCAGAAGTCGTCGTTGTCGTAGTCATCATCATTGGCGTTGTTGTCGTGTCATCATGACGACGACAGAGGGACATTCGTGAGTCGCGGTTCATGAAAGCGTCGTGACAGTCGGTGCCCGAGTAGAAGGGTGACGTGTAGAGCCCCCCAGAGAGAGGGGCCTGGGTCGAGTGCACGGTCCCTCCATGCGCCGCTGATGCCATGTAGACAGACAATGGCGTTGGGTTCGCTTGAGCCGAGTAGTGGTACCCTGGGGGTTGTCGAGTGGAATAGAAAGAGGGTCCGGCCGTGGCGGAGGTAGAGTCCGTGTACGAAGTCGTTCTGCCAAGTACCTGGTGGCGTTGTGGTACTGGAATCTGAACGACGCACGCTGGATCAACCTCCGGCTGTTTCTCGGTCTCGGCTGCTGTGTTTGGTTCCGTCACTGTCACCAGGCGGCGTAGACAGAGTGGATCGGAGGTTCTGCGAATGAAACCAGCGCCACCTTCGTCAGCCGTTGCTTCCTCCTCCGATCGCTGGAGGGCGGCAGCTGCATCCGATGAACAGCTGCGGATCTTACGGTTGCGTGATCCTTCGTCTGGGGATCCGTCTTCCGGATCCTCCCTCAGTCCTACAGCGCCGTGGTGTTGGTTGTATGCGTCCGAATACGTTCCCCGTGGAACGCCGAGCAGGGACGATGGAGGAAGCCGACAGGCGTTGAAATCGGCCGATGAAGGGTTGGCTCCTCCGGCACCGCGCAGTTGGTCTTCAGCGAGGGGTGACTCGAGGAAGGACCCGTTCTCGCATTGGACCGTTATATCGATGGCAGCACAGTCGGCCCGTGAGGGTCTCTTGCTCTCCGACTTCCGACAGGCGTCCTTGTACGACTCCTGGGCCTCGTGCAGTCGACTCAGCCACGTCGCCTAAAAGACACGATGACCACAAACGACGAACTCAAGTGGAGGAGATCTTCAGCTTAACTGAATTTAACTGAATTTATTATCCTTGGCCTTCCAGATCAGATCAAGAAAATCCCCGACCTTCCATAAACTTACCCACCAGCTCTTCATCTCTTACTTTCACCTCCGACTCACCTGTTCGCAATCTTGGCGTTACCTTTGAACCGCATTTATCCTTCTCTAATCACGTCTCCAACCTCTCGCGCACCTGCTTCATGCATATTCATGACCTCCGCTGCATTCGACACATGCTTGACTTTAAAACTGCATCCACTATCGCTACCTCCATTGTCCACTCTAAGCTTGATTACTGCAATTCCATTTCCTTAACCTCGAATCCACCCAAATTAAGCGTCTACAACTCATCCAAAATTCTCTCGCCAGAGCCGTCACCAGGACACCTAAGCATCACCATATCACTCCTGTTCTTAAATCGCTCCACTGGCTGAAAATCCCTGAGCGAATCCACTTCAAGGTCTTGTCGCTAACCTACACAACACTACAATACTCCCAGCCAAAAGTACGTTCCTGAAGTCTTCACTATCCAGCCACCTCGGTCTACCCATTCACCCTCGTATCTCACTCTCTCCCGTCCACAGTCACTG
>OY744608.1:350840-355840 GCA_963556255.1 Allolobophora icterica | reverse complement strand
CTGATCTCAATCAGTTCGATCTTCGATTAGGACACAGTCTAATGACGTTGAAGTCTATCAAGTGGAACCAACCTCTGGAATAAAAGCTCTCGGTTCCAGTTCAGTGATTGGCTGCCAAATGATCTGCTGCTGAATCTCTTGAACGCGCTCAAAGTTCTTCAACCAAATCATCTTCGCCTCGAGGTTCTCTACAAGTAGATATCGATTCTTCATTTCGACGTACGTCCTACGCAATGGAACGAACATTCGAGAAAACGACAGCAAAGAAAGAAGAGCAAAGAAAGCAGAGCAAAGAAAGCAGAGCAAAGAAAGCAGAGCAAAGAAAGCAGAGCAAAGAAAGCAGAGCAAAGAAAGCAGAGCAAAGAAAGCAGAGCAAAGAAAGCAGAGCAAAGAAAGCAGACTATAAAGACACAGACAGACAGATACAGACAGACAGACACAGACAGACAGATACAGACAGACAGATACAGACAGACAGATACAGACAGACAGATACAGACAGACAGATACAGACAGACAGATACAGACAGACAGATACAGACAGACAGATACAGACAGACACAGACAGACAGATACAGACAGACAGATACAGACAGACAGATACAGACAGACAGATACAGACAGACAGATACAGACAGACAGATACAGACAGACACAGACAGACAGATACAGACAGACAGATACAGACAGACAGATACAGACAGACAGATACAGACAGACAGATACAGACAGACATACAGATGGACGGTAGAACCGACAGACGTGGAAGCACAGATTTAAAAAGAAAATGAGAGAGAAGACGAACTTTGATCATGCGCTATAGAAGTTGGCGTTGATGTTAAGGATGAGGATGATGCTGAAGAGGACGAGAATGATTAGGGGATATGAGGATGACGGTGATGATGAGGATGACGGTGATGATGAGGATGAGGATGATGCTGAAGAGGACGAGAATGATTAGGGGATATGAGGATGACGGTGATGATGAGGATGACGGTGATGATGAGGATGACGATGATGCTGAAGAGGACGAGAATGATTAGGGGATATGAGGATGACGGTGATGATGAGGATGACGGTGATGATGAGGATGACGATGATGCTGAAGAGGACGAGAATGATTAGGGGATATGAGGATGACGGTGATGATGAGGATGACGGTGATGATGAGGATGAGGATGATGCTGAAGAGGACGAGAATGATTAGGGGATATGAGGATGACGGTGATGATGAGGATGACGGTGATGATGAGGATGACGATGATGCTGAAGAGGACGAGAATGATTAGGGGATATGAGGATGACGGTGATGATGAGGATGACGGTGATGATGAGGATGACGATGATGCTGAAGAGGACGAGAATGATTAGGGGATATGAGGATGACGGTGATGATGAGGATGACGGTGATGATGAGGATGACGATGATGCTGAAGAGGACGAGAATGATTAGGGGATATGAGGATGACGGTGATGATGAGGATGACGGTGATGATGAGGATGACGATGATGCTGAAGAGGACGAGAATGATTAGGGGATATGAGGATGACGGTGATGATGAGGATGACGGTGATGATGAGGATGACGATGATGCTGAAGAGGACGAGAATGATTAGGGGATATGAGGATGACGGTGATGATGAGGATGACGGTGATGATGAGGATGACGATGATGCTGAAGAGGACGAGAATGATTAGGGGATATGAGGATGACGGTGATGATGAGGATGACGGTGATGATGAGGATGACGATGATGCTGAAGAGGACGAGAATGATTAGGGGATATGAGGATGACGGTGATGATGAGGATGACGGTGATGATGAGGATGACGATGATGCTGAAGAGGACGAGAATGATTAGGGGATATGAGGATGACGGTGATGATGAGGATGACGGTGATGATGAGGATGACGATGATGCTGAAGAGGACGAGAATGATTAGGGGATATGAGGATGACGGTGATGATGAGGATGACGGTGATGATGAGGATGACGATGATGCTGAAGAGGACGAGAATGATTAGGGGATATGAGGATGACGGTGATGATGAGGATGACGGTGATGATGAGGATGACGATGATGCTGAAGAGGACGAGAATGATTAGGGGATATGAGGATGACGGTGATGATGAGGATGACGGTGATGATGAGGATGACGATGATGCTGAAGAGGACGAGAATGATTAGGGGATATGAGGATGACGGTGATGATGAGGATGACGGTGATGATGAGGATGACGATGATGCTGAAGAGGACGAGAATGATTAGGGGATATGAGGATGACGGTGATGATGAGGATGACGGTGATGATGAGGATGACGATGATGCTGAAGAGGACGAGAATGATTAGGGGATATGAGGATGACGGTGATGATGAGGATGACGGTGATGATGAGGATGACGATGATGCTGAAGAGGACGAGAATGATTAGGGGATATGAGGATGACGGTGATGATGAGGATGACGGTGATGATGAGGATGACGATGATGCTGAAGAGGACGAGAATGATTAGGGGATATGAGGATGACGGTGATGATGAGGATGACGGTGATGATGAGGATGACGATGATGCTGAAGAGGACGAGAATGATTAGGGGATATGAGGATGACGGTGATGATGAGGATGACGGTGATGATGAGGATGACGATGATGCTGAAGAGGACGAGAATGATTAGGGGATATGAGGATGACGGTGATGATGAGGATGACGGTGATGATGAGGATGACGATGATGCTGAAGAGGACGAGAATGATTAGGGGATATGAGGATGACGGTGATGATGAGGATGACGGTGATGATGAGGATGACGATGATGCTGAAGAGGACGAGAATGATTAGGGGATATGAGGATGACGGTGATGATGAGGATGACGGTGATGATGAGGATGACGATGATGCTGAAGAGGACGAGAATGATTAGGGGATATGAGGATGACGGTGATGATGAGGATGACGGTGATGATGAGGATGACGATGATGCTGAAGAGGACGAGAATGATTAGGGGATATGAGGATGACGGTGATGATGAGGATGACGGTGATGATGAGGATGACGATGATGCTGAAGAGGACGAGAATGATTAGGGGATATGAGGATGACGGTGATGATGAGGATGACGGTGATGATGAGGATGACGATGATGCTGAAGAGGACGAGAATGATTAGGGGATATGAGGATGACGGTGATGATGAGGATGACGGTGATGATGAGGATGACGATGATGCTGAAGAGGACGAGAATGATTAGGGGATATGAGGATGACGGTGATGATGAGGATGACGGTGATGATGAGGATGACGGTGATGATGAGGATGACGGTGATGATGAGGATGACGGTGATGATGAGGATGACGGTGATGATGAGGATGACGGTGATGATGAGGATGACGGTGATGATGAGGATGA
The DNA here is from genome assembly GCA_963556255.1 of Allolobophora icterica. Lineage (NCBI taxonomy): Eukaryota > Metazoa > Annelida > Clitellata > Crassiclitellata > Lumbricidae > Allolobophora > Allolobophora icterica. The sequence continues at coordinate 352,424 of OY744608.1, read as the reverse complement.
CGGTGATGATGAGGATGACGGTGATGATGAGGATGGTATTAGACCTAGTGACGTCTGTAGTTTTTCAAGTGATTCGGTGAGAAGCTGTTGTTCAGTCATCTCCAGAGTGTATCTTCGGATGTTGTTGAGTAGAAGAGGAACCTTTGTGCAGTGTTGCATCGGTGATATGAGCAGATCAGTCAACTGCAACCGGTGACAACGCTCGTCATGACCACACCACTGAACCAACAACAACAACAACAACAACACCGTGAAATGTCTCACGGGTCCAACATCGGAAACCTGAACCTTAGAAGGAATTGAAATGAAGGAAAATCCTTAGAGTCCTTTTCAACCCTCATAAACAAGTCCACATTGATAGGAGAAGAAGGCAACTGGTGCAGAAACGGTGAAGAGAGTTAACTGTACGATCCTCCAAGACAGACTCTTCCCTTTCGTTCGTCTGAACTGGGCTTAAGCGACGGTTGCATGCAGTCTCAAATGACAACGGATTATTCGAGCTTAGCAGAATAATAAGTCAGAGCAGCGATCAATTTACCTTTTCGAATTCACAGAAGTCTTCGTTCTTGCGCAGCTGTTCCAAATAAGTCATTGCTTTCGAATAGTTGAGACAGTAGTCGTGGTAGACCTCGCCATCTCGCGTCAACTGACAGAACTACAACAACCGACAACACCATCACACACACTCTCACACACTCTCACACACTCTCACACACTCTCACACACTCTCACACACTCACACGCTCTCACACACTCTCAAACACTCTCACACTCTATCACACACTCTCACACACTCTCACACACTCTCACACACTCTCATACACTCTCACACACTCTCACACACTATCACGCACTCTCACGCACTCTCACACACTCTCATACACTCTCACACACTCTCACACTCTCACACACTCTCACACACTCTCACGCACTCTCACGCACTCTCACACACTCTCACACACTCTCACACACTCTCACACACTCTCACACTCTCACACACTCTCACACACTCTCACACTCTCACACACTCTCACACACTCTCATTCACGGACTGATCGTCTGAATGTTGACCTGATTAGAGGGAGGGACAGAGAGAGAGAGAAAGAGAGAAAGAGAGACAGAGAGGGAGAGACTGACAGAGAAGGACAACAGAGAGGCAGAGACGTAGACAGAGACGGATGAACAGAGACAGACAGAGAGAGACAGACAGAAAGACAGAGAGGGACTTCAAATCAGTTCAGATGGAATCTGAAGGAGAAGGTTTTGCGCTTTAATTAGTCGAAACGACAAAAGAGACAAACACAAAGATACACTGAGTCAGGCACAGATGGACAGATACAGACGAGATTCAGAGAGAGAGAGAGAGAGAAACAGAGTCGGAGAGAGAAACACATATACATATAAATATATATACATATATATATATATATATATATATATATATTTATATATAGACAGAGAGACGACACTGACTCTGCGCAGAGCTTTGATGAGAATCTGCGTCCGACCGAAGTCCGAGATTCGACCATCTTTCAGCAGAAGAGAAATGAAGTCACGACTGAACGTGTAGCTGACCTACGACAT